>JAPMOQ010035930.1:1155269-1282783 GCA_026543055.1 Argiope trifasciata
TTTAAGCCCTTTTTGATTCACTTCTGTTTTCCCATATTTTTTATGATATCAATAATTATTTATAATAATCGAATGATTGAAATCCATATATGATATTAAATCTATAAATTGATTTATGATAGTTTTAAAAACAACTTCTCCAAGACATTATACACAGGTTGAAAGCATATTGTATAGAGTCAAACTTTACATTAAAAAACATGGATTATTTTGTTTATAAAATTTTCTGTTAATAAATGTGGAAAAGAAATGACATTTGAAAATATTCATATAATTCAAGATTAATCTATTGTTGATAAAGTAGAGCTCTATCTGATGTTATATGAGCACGAATCAAAACATTTAAATTTTTTTGATCAAGTTCAATAATTTAATCCAAATTCGATATTTTATAATTAGTTTAAAAATTAAAATAAAATTCTTCTATAAATCTTATATAAAATAATAATATTGATACAATTTTCAATTTGGGAAAGATTACTCAATTTCATATTTCAAATTTTTAGCTATTCAAATTGCATTTATCTTTATTTTTAGTTCGAGAAAGTAATCTCAATTTACCAGTCTTTAAATTAAGACAGGTTAATTGAGTTGGAGTAACTCTCTGAAGTTTTTTGTTACCATCAGTGTCGTGCCATCCATGTGAGTAACGATTCAAGTATACATCTTCATACATACCTAAACAATAGCAAATCATGACCTTAACAATGGTTGTAAAACGGCAGACCATTTTATTCATTATAACTCTTATGAGAACTGGTTTGGCAGAGCACACGTGTGTTCCCTGAGAAAAGACTGATGGACAGGAGACTGCTGATCAGGGCTTTGTAACCTTGCAATCTGCATAATACTTATGTGCTTACAGAATCTACTGACGTCACATCAAGAATCTGCAGATGCTCTATGTGTGACATGATGTGAATTGGAGGGTGGGTAGAGAGTCCACCCTTACCCACTAACACTCTCTCTTTGATGATATCTGAAGGGAGGGTTCTAAGTGGGGAATGGCAGTCAGAGTTTGCGAAATGTTCTTTTACCAGCTGTCATCAACAGCTTTGGTACAGTACTTTGATATGATTTCCCCCCATTTCTCTGTTTGGTTATATTATACATTTTTTTTTCCGTAGTACAGACACCGGTTGGAAGTTTTTTTTTATATATATAATTTTTATTTTGCTTCAGTTTTGTTTCTGGAGCGCTGCATTTAAAGCTGATATGCAAACATGACGTTTGTATCTCTCCCTTCCTCTTTTGTTTTTCTTGCATTTCGGTCTGATGGTCTGCTGTTTGAGTTTCCATCAGCGGCAAACATTAGGTCATGGGAGTGTGCTGGAAGAAGTAAAAGAGGATTTTTACTGTCTGATTGTTGCACACTTTGTATGGCTTGTGACAGCCCGTTTAAGAAGCGGTTTATTATCCCGGTTGTTTGGTTGCTTATACCTTTTCTAATTCGTGAAGGGATTTTCAGCTCAACTGATTTATTTGCTTTGATGCTTGTTACTTTGTCTTTTGGATAAAATATGTAATAAACATATGTATAAACTTCTTTGTCAGGAAGTATTAGAATTTTTCTCGACAACTTTATTCAATCATTTATCAGGTATATACAAAATAGAAATTACTTAAAAAAATACTTGTATATTTTATTAATTATTAATCGTTATACGTTTTACATTTTCATTTAACAATTCTGGGATTCAAATCAAAATATTTATATAGAGTTTTTTATAAAAGCAACTGAATATTTTTTTTTAAAAAAAAGGAAAAAATACAACTGCATCTTTTATGACAAATTATATGACCTGTTTACATACCAAAGAAAGTTCGCAGAATGTAAACTTAAATTCAAGTATCAGTTTCTTAGAATAGGGATACACTTTAATTAAGAGATCTGAAAATATATTTGCTTTTTAAAAAAGGATGCTTTTCATTTCTTATAGAAAATTCAATATTTTGATGTATTTAATCTGATGTACACAATCTTAAAAATACATCTTTATTTCAAATCAAGAATAAGCAACATTACAAAGTTTTTGAAGCCATCTATAATTTAGCTCTAAAACTTAATTTTAGGAATCCACCTAACATATAATAGACTGAATTATATATTAAATCAACATAATTTTACTTAAGTGACAAGTGGTATTTTTGCAATAAATCAGGTCATCCGTGACGACATAACAATTCTGGTGAACTTTTTCCTAATTATTTGCAAACTATTAAAAGGCTTTTCTTAAGGATTATTTTATTTCTCGAGATTTTAATTACTGGTTTAATTAAAATAAGTGAAAATTTCATTTGATATACAGATTTAGCAACGTAGGATGCCATGAAATAATCCTGAATCTGATGAATTCATAATTAAGAATAACTAATATAACAATAAAATTTAGTTTTAAATATCGATATTTTGAATCATAAAATTAATTTTGGAATAACTACTTTTCATGGGATCTTTTATCAATATTTAATACTCCAAAATAGCTTTTTATATATTGTTCATTTGATATTCAACTTGATTAGATACATTTTATTTTATAAACAGAAAAAATCTAAAAATAATTTGTCATTTATTTTAGAATATCAACACTAAATCTGAAACCTGTGCAGTTTTTAAATACCATTGCTCTTAAAATGAGCCAGTTTATAATAAAAGGATAATCATTTTGCATTTCAATTTTCGACTTCTATATATTAACATTGAAAACCTCACCAAATTTGTAGACACATAAAGTAAATTTATTCATTATTTTTATTATGAATGTGAATAAATATTATAAAAATTTTAATTTCCAAATATAAATAAATGACGTGACATCATTTCGTTTCATCGTGGCAATAAAATATAACCAATGTATATTGTTAACAAAATACAGTCACAAGACAAAACGCACAAAAGGTGTGTTCATCTATTACTAAAGCGGAACAAAACAGAAGGCCAATATTCCGAGCAAACAGAATTCCTTGGGGGTTGTACTCGTAGTGGGGAGAAATAAAAGACGAATTAGGGTTTGGGGTTCTTTGGGATTTTCATCTCTCCTTGGTCACTGATCCCCTTTAGATCAATAACTCTCTGTTTTCCTCACCACAAATATATCTCTTTATTAAGAGGTCACTTCATAGATGGATTAATGGTGTATCTGTGCCTGGGATGGGAACAAAAATGAAACTGTGATGTCCATTTCTTGCAGGCAATGAAATACATTTTGATATTTATATTTAAAAAACCATAACTAGGACTGGTCAAAAATTAATTATAATATTAATTTTAAATTGTGGAAATTTGAAGGGAAATCTATTATTGTTAGTGTATTTCGGGGGATTTTATTTGCTGTGAAGTGTTCAGAATTATAATTAAGCCGAGAGACTAAAACATAATGGTTTTGTTATATGATAGTTAAGGGTTCCTATTGAATGAAAAATGTTCTCATATCAAGATGCTGATACTGAGATTATGTGGTATTTACACATAAAAAATAAACAAAAAAATCAAAGGAAAAGAATTATTGAATAGTTAAAATATCCTTTTTTTCCTCCTAATTAAGTTGATTTCCATGGCAGCCAGCCAATATATTTTACCAATCAATAACATTTGTCAAGATTATTCCATATAAGAAAAGTCATTGCCACAGATATTTTCCACTAAAGAAATACTTTTGGTATTTTATCGCAAATTAGTCACTAATTTTTTAATTCGAATATTGTTTCATAATTCCCTTTAATTTCAAAATTATTTTTTAAAAATTCATAAAGGATTTCTTCCTTTTTCCATTCAATATATGCTCTTGACAAAACATTAACAGATTTAACAATATCTGCCAACAGAAATAGAAAATATAATTTGTACTCTTGGTTTAATAAAATCTGCCTACAGAAATAGAAAGTGCAATTTGTACTCATGATTTAACAAAGTCTATCAATAGAAATAAAATTCTTTCAAAAGTCACTTAAAAAATATATAAAACGGATTTTTTTTTTCAATGCAGTATATTTTCTTGATTTAACCAAATCCTTCAATAGAAATATAAACTATTCGAAAACATTCCTGGTTACGTGACAGGAACACCAATTCTTCATTTGCTTGCATAGTTTTTAACGACTTTTCTACATTTTTGAATACATTTTAATGGTTTTATCTTGAATGATGGTGGTCTGTATTTAAAGCAAGCTCATTCTCATTCGTGTGAATGGTAATATATCAGATAACTGCTATTACTCAAAACATTCTCACTCCACTTCTCTATCTTAGTGGCAATGGAAGTTCTTTCTTCTTGCAACATATATTAGATTAAGTAAGTTATAGGCTTTCAACTCCCGCCATATATATTTAATTTCGATTAATGTCACCAATCTCTCAAAACGAATGTCCCGATGGTTGCATTCTTGTCAAACGACTCCGAATAAATCGTCTGCACTGTGTAGCGACCTCACGCCTGGAATTCATAATAAAGCAATTAAGTACCACACTTTTTAGACATCTTATGGGTACTACAACTCAATGTCAGCGATAATCTTTCACAAAAAAACACCGAAACTCTCTTCTTCTCATGATCTCCCCTGCCCCCCATTTTTGGGAAGAAAAAGATGAGATGTAAACTTCCCTTTTTTTATTTTGGAAAAGATAAGTTTTCCTTTTTCGCATTATTAAAAAAAATAATAAGCAAATAAAACCCTACTAAATGCAATCTTGTCCTTCTCGGAGTTTGCCCTGTTGTACTACAGTATCATCTAATCACCGCTGTACCTGTCACAGCGGAGATTACTTCGCCATATTTACGCCAAGTTGGCGCGTTCTTTGCATGGAAATGGTCCACTTGAGCGGGCCCGAACGGGGCCACTAGAGCCACTTAGCCCAGCACCCCCGCTGAGCAACAGGTTTTCTGCTGACTTCTTTTCCAACCCCCTTCTTTGGCTGTACGTTTCAAATGCCGCATCTAGTGGATTAAAGTCTAGAAGCCGTGTTTCTTTCTTTATTCGTCTGAGCTTTTGTGCTTCTAAAATAGACCAGGCTGTATTTCAGTTGAAGCATTACTTTAAATCAGACTCGAAATCTCCCCCCTCCCTGACATTGCATTGAATCATTTCCAGAAAAAGCAAAGTTTCAAAATCATTAATTTTCTTATTAGACTATAGGAATATAAATAGATTCTTTTCTATTAAATTAGCATTTAAATTTTTGATGAAACATTTTTTGAAGAATAAACATTAGTTTTTATTTCCTTTTATTTATTTTCTTTTTAGGTAGAGCGTTATCAAACATGTAGTTTTGGTCAATACGTCCTTGTTTATTTTGAAATGTAATTAAACTCTTATTTTTGAAAAACAATAATTGCATTCAATTAATGTTTCTTTTACGATAGCTTGCATTTTATTATGAAATTTCAGAATGATATATTTTGGATACAGTTTAAATTAATTGTATAAAAAAATAGAACATTGTATTATAGGTATTTTGATTTAATATTACAAGTTAAAATGATTTTACAAGTTTGGAAGTTAATTACGATTCATTTTGTTTTGATTTAGAGAATTAAGTGAATTAAAAATGAATGAAAATAGCCAATTCCTTAAGTAGTAAAGACAACCTACATGACAAGTGAAACTATATGATATGGTTATAAATGAGGTTTACGATAAATCTGTTCTAACCATTTTGTCTCTTAGATTTTATAAACAAAGTACATAAAGCAATTTCATTAAAAAAGTTACTTTAAAATATCATTATTTTGTAGTTTTAAAACAAAATGCCATTATGGACAACAAAAACTGAAATGAATCCAATATCATGTTTGCGTGGTGATTTATTACTTACTGTGGAGGCATTGATTTAAATAAATAGCCATTAATTTAAATAAACATAAATACTGTTTTCCATCGCTCAAATGATGTATATTAACATGTATGCAAAAAGTTACAAAAACCTTAGAGGTTTGTAAGTTCTGAGTAATGAAGGGTAATATTTCTTTGTATCCAAGGTCCCGCCATCTCATTTGTCATCGCTGACCGAGCATAAATTGGCAAACGAGCCGAAACATCTTCCTCAAACACCACCAGTACCCTTCACAAAACAAAACAAAAACACCAACCCCAAATACAGCACTAAAGATCAGACAAACGAAAGAAATAAACTCATCCACCCACCAGGCAACCCTCTATACTGACAGCCCCTAGCTTCGATGCCACGAGCTACTAATTACCAACTCCATTTCGAACAGTCACGGTCCGGGACCCGTGCCCCTTCAAGTGCCCCCTATGTCCCCCCTTGACAAGCTTGATTTATAAGAACATTCTGACAAGGTAGTTAGGAAAGCACGCGATTTAGAGAGCAAGCATTAAGGTTTTATTTTCTTCAGATGGCTTCTTTCTTGTCTTATGGAATCCCATAACGGTTTATTTGCTAAGGTGTGGCATTGATGGGAAATGTCATATAGAGAACCACTGACTATTTAGATGCTTTTTGGAATGTAAAGAATGAATATATGTTTGAACCAAGGATAAATTATTTGTGTAATGATGTTAGATTTTTTCATTGCACTTTTTTTCTTTTGTCATCAAGTAGTATGTTATATAACATCGTTATTAACATTCATTTTCTCCAGAAAAATAATGAGAAAAATCATAAAATTCTGGTCTTATTTTTAAATGGCATTTAAATAACATTGATGTTACTGAGCGCTCTGAGAACTTTCAAAATGCATTTATATAAAGATGCAATTAAAACAAATATGACTTTCAGTCTTTTTTAGATTATTCTTAAAATATCATAATATTTACCACAAATTATGCTAGTAAAAACTTAGAATTCTGAATTATTCATTCTTTTAAAGTTACAGTTCCTGAATCATAAAGATTAAAATATTAGAATTTTCAAAACACCGAGTTATTTGTTTACATAAAAAAATTGTTTCTGGAAGCGTATGACTATATGCGTACATATGATATCATTATCCCACCCCCCACAAGCAGAAATATCTGTAAATTGTAATGGCTACTTTCCTTACAGCTTAAATAACACAAAGTTAGTTAATTTGCTTGAAATATGATACTTATATGTATAGAAAACTTATATATATAGTAAATTTGAACAACGCAAACAAATTCAATTCAATTATTGAATTAGAATCGGATAACTTCTAGCTAAAGCATACATTTTGATTGAAAATAGAGTTGGTTTAAATTAATGTATTAACACTTATACAGAAGAGAAACATTGTGAGCAACAATTCCACTGCTTATGCGGATATAAGATGTGAAAATAGTTAATTATGATAATCATATGCTAAAATATATATAGAATATTTGGAATCATAAATATAAATGCAGAAACAGAGTTCAAAGCAATTACTCCAAAAATTATACACTTCAAAAAATATGCCTTTTATTCATTTTGTAACGCTTGTCTTTTTCCTACTATAAACAAATTGCTGATTCAAGGACAAGTAATTTCAATGATGAAAAGGTTAACACATGTTAGTCACCTAACAAATATCTAGACCCATTAAAAATGGTAAATGCGTGAATCTTCCATGATTTTCCTTATCACGTTTCGCTTTAATCGGCATTTACGACTTAAAAAATTCATAGAAATGGCATAAAATTGTTGACTCTAAAGCGACATTAATCAATCGAAATACTCACTTGAATGCAGAATTTTATGGAAGCCTCATCAAAAATCCCAAATGGCGTTTCTATGACTTCTGCGATGCATTCGAAACCGGTCTTGGAATAGATCAAGGATCAGTTTTAAATTTCGGGTTAATGGAAGAGTGCTCTGAAAATAATAATAATAATAAAGGAGAAAATAAAAATTACAACAAAAACATCTAATGAAAAAGTATCCCAGGAAGTGTGGATAATTATGACGTTCACTTTAAGTACTACAATGCCATCGTTTTCCACATACAATGGATCGGCATGTCTGCCTGTGTGTGTGCAATCGTGCAGTCCGCTACGTGTGCAATAGAGTTGTTGTACAGAGCATTCCAAACGAGATCCTCATTCAGTCCTCAGATGTTTTCTATTGAGACCGAGTGATTAATTTTAATTAATGGTTGTTCCGTATATGCTACTCATAATTGCTATATCATAGTTCAGCACTCTATCAGGAGTCATTTCAATTCTGAAGCTTTGGAGAAAGAATGGTTTAAGTCAAAAGAAATATGTTAAATTTAAATAAATAATTGTCATCCGCGCATTTGTACTGCATACATTATTTGATAAAATAATAATTATTAGAGAAATGTCAACATGAAATGTACTTTGATTCTTTTAATGCTTTCAATTATTATCCTATGAGGTTTTTTCTTCACTTACAAAAGGATATTTATAACCTTTTTATTTAACAAAAATATCTTTGAAGCAAATTTAAGTTTTTCTATGGTACCTAATTATAATTCTCCCCTCATCAAAGATGATAATAAATATTCAGTATCTGTAATAAAACTGATAATACAAGGATGAGTGCAAAAGATTAAAAAAAATGTTTAAACATTTGCAAATATTTAATTCATTGACATCCTATTTTACTCTTAACATAATATTATCATTAGATTATAATTAAATTATTAAAAGATTAATGAAATAGTTGTAATTTGTTTATAATATAGACTAAGTAAATGATTTATATAACGGTTAAAATGTAATTTATATCAATAAGTAATTTATATAGTGAATTAAATTTTTTTAAACAAATAGTCTAAATTTTTACCTATAATTATAGAATCAAGATTTTTAAAAATTTATGTTATTGATAGATTTTGAATTGATTATAAATATGCTTTTTCTTAATCTAAGTATTAAAAAAACTTTATTAATTTAAATATTAAAAAAAGACATTATTTTATTGCAATTGCAATTTTGATAATAAAATGCCTAAAGATTAAGAAAGATGTGTTTTTATTAATGATTATTATTTAATAATCCTTTAATTAAAGTTTTTTAAATAATTGTTTTATTTCAGTTAATCAAATTAATCCACTTAACAGAATCATTCTTCTTTGGCTGTTACACCCGAAAATCCTATTCAGTGACATATTTCACTTTCCTTCCCAACCCGTCTAGAGAGGTATATAAAAAGAATTCGGTTTTGATAATGATTTTGAATGAAAGACTGGCATCTACTGTTCCAGTCGTCTGTCAGTCGAACCATAATAGGCCTTTCCGCCTTGCGCTTCCACAACCTGAGCACGTATTAAGGCGGTATTTATTTCAACATTTGTTCTCTTCATCAATAGTGTAATGTTCGGATGAGTTTTGTTTCTTTTGTCCGAATCCAAGTGGCCTCAGATTTGTGATTTCTAAACGCTCAATGAGTTTATCGATACACAAAGGCATAATAATGCCGCAGACTGTTTCATTTGATTGCGAACGCATTCGTGAACTATAAAAGCACTTCTTGAATAGGTAATAAGCTTTGGGAATAGACAAAGGTTCAGAATAAGTGACCAGTAGTGCGAGAAGTGGGTGAAAAAACTAATATTTCTTTTTATTATTATTATCTTACAATCAATTTGAGTGGAATACAATTGTAAATTGAATGATGTCTTTATGAATTTGAATCCTATGAATAACATAGAAGAATTGAATTGATATAAAATAAGAAGATAGACTCAAAAGATTAAACCATCTTCCTACATAGGAAGCAAATTGAGCAGGCGATTGCAGCAGAGGTTATATTTAATTATTGGTTGGAAATGTTCCTTCAGAGGCTTTTTGGAATGACTTCAGATCATCTTACATCTAAATTAGCTTTTTCAAATCATAATTTGAATACTTCAGTCCTAATGAACATATTTTTACCAGGCTTATATTAATAACTGCATACATCATTTTTCTAAAATACTTAATATAGAAATAAGGATGGTAAAGAGTAATGTAACAAAAACATTTCAATTTTCATAATAACGCTAATTAATAATAATTTTGTAATTCATAATAATCTTGTTTTGGAATGTCAAACTTGTGATTAAACTAAAGAAAAGCTTTTGATGCATATTTTAAGATGTGAGATCTTGTTAAACTTTTGTTCGCAGTTTTTTGAATATATAAGGGTTTCAGAGACAATAGATATCTTTTTCATTTTTTAATTGTTATTGACGGAAAGCAATGCTTTTGTACAAATCTTTTCTTATCAAAAATAAAATTATTTTATTCTGAACTCTGTCCAAAAAAGAATATAATTTTTAGTTTCCGACGTTTTCAACGTCATATGTTTTCTTACTTCTTTTCGTCATATAATTCAATTTAAAAAATAACTATTGTACAATATTAATCATGATTTTCAAGACATTCGTGTTATCATAATCAAACATAATAAATACAAATGTTAGAATATTCTTAATAATATTTAATGTTTCAACATTAATTTTACTTCTTTAAAATACAGTTGAATAATGTAATTAACATTCTCAAGTATATTAATCACTGTAGCACTAGATAACTCCATTTACATTTTTAAAAGAAAGTTCCCTTCAATATTTTTAAACATCCAAATCCCAACATACATAAAACACTCACAATGAAGTGAACAAACATTTTTGTGCATT
Source organism: Argiope trifasciata (assembly GCA_026543055.1). NCBI lineage: Eukaryota > Metazoa > Arthropoda > Arachnida > Araneae > Araneidae > Argiope > Argiope trifasciata. Next base: position 1,165,814 of record JAPMOQ010035930.1, read on the forward strand.
TTCGAGGATTAAACCGAACACCTCTCATTAGTGCATTAATCAGAATACATCCCCAAACTGTAGTCATACAAGAATTAATTGAAGGTTCCCAAGCACAATCCAGAAAACAATAAGGTATTTTTTCGAGTTTTCGCGCTAATGGATGTCTTTTTACCTCATTTGGAGGATGAATTATGGGAAGGATGCCTTCCAAAGGAATAGGAACGCGAGGAAGGGGAGTCAAACGGGCAGAAACACACAAAAGGGGTCGAGTAAGTTTCGGAAGGGTGAAAGAAGATTACTTGCTCTGCCCCAAAATACTACCTTTCACTAGTAAAAGAATGAATTGGTGTTTTTGGAACGCCTTCCACTAACATTTAATTCTAGTACTTTCAGATATACAGTAGTGCCTGCAGGGCTGAGAACAATTTGTCATATATCCGTTTTCAATGCCGAAATGGAGAGCGAAATGTTGTGTTTTGTAGATCTCCGGCTTCGTTTATTTTAAAGGTCACGAATGCAAAATTTTGCTTATTTGCACTAATAAATTTTAAAAAAAATTTTGTGTGAAATTAGAATTTCTGGAGTGGTTAAGTATGACTTTGATGGTTTATAGATCAGGAATTGTGTGAAAGTGTTTGAAGAAAATTTCTCTATTTCTAGGTGTTATACTGTGCATAAATTAGATTGTTTTGAAAAGCGTTATTATAGAGTTTTCTGTCAATGATTACATACAGGCTAGAAAATATTTTTGTTGTGAATGTTATGTAGTACCGACCACAATCGTAGTATTATTTTATGTTTTGTTTTGATTTTATCTTTTGAGGAATTATTTTATAGCTATATCGTATTATAGCTTTATATATATATAAGTTTTTCAGTAATTTAATAGCATGGCTTAACTGACATTCGTCAAGAAGCACAAAAAGTCCTGTTTGCTTCATTTCTACTTTATTTATTTCGTCTACTGGAAAAAAAACATTATCTTTTTATTGCATTCCACTTTAATAAAGCTTTATAAGATTTGGTTATGAACTCAGATGGAAAGAAATCTACATATAACATGAAGTAAGCTAAATATTTTACGTCTAATAAATTGTGCATGCTCTAGTTTAGAATAACAATAGGAGTTTTAAAAGTTGAACGAGTTTTTGCTTCTAAAAATTCATAATGATAAAAAATTTCTTAATTCTTTTAACTAAATTCTTTTAACGATGTAATCTAAAATTCACCTTTATATAAATTGATGTTTCACTGCATAATTTTACTTAACATTTTAATTAGGTATGTTTGCAACTTTCTGTTTACACAATATGCCTTCAAAGCATTATATTTTACTATATTAGCAAAACAAAAATCATTGAAATGATCTCTATATAAATGTATCTTCAAATATTTTTGAAGATAAAATCTATCATTTTTGTATAAAATTAATAAAATAAGTTTTTAAATGACTTTCAAAGATTTTGGGGAAAAAAAGGTTTTTATCCAAATAGCTCTAACATAGTGAGAACTGGTCTTACTCGTGATTCTTCTCAAAATACTGAAACCTGCCGAAGTAAATAACGATTGTCCAAAGGCCAAGAATTAAGGCAAAATATCCTGGCCAATTGATCCGAACACAAAGCTTCGCATCTTCGGGAGCAATTTCGGCATTTGCGGTTGGATACAGCGCTCAGCCTAATTTCCCTGAAATCCTCAGGTATAAGGATTTATCCTAATCCCTTGCGTCATTAAGTGCCTCAGACGGGGACAAATCTTGAGTGGGGGAACACCTAACATTTCTCCTTTTCAACAAATTGGGACAGACCCCGCTTCTGTCCATCTGTCTAGGGTGCCCTATCTAGGGGTTCTGCGCCAAATTACAATAGGAGATAAATGCCATTTTTGTTATATATATATATTCATGGACAGCTAAAAACAATGGCTTTGGAAAATAGGAAGTGACCACCTTGAAAAGATGCTTAGCTGAGAATGAATTTTGTATAGCTTACATCACGCATATATGAATAAATAATCGACATCGTCGTTATTAATTGTTTGTTAACAATAGTTAAAAGATAAAAGCTGATGATATGATGTGTGTTGGAAGAGTCATTCAACCATTTAATTTTTGAATTTCTGATGACACGCGAGTGGTTTGAAAGGACATAGGAAGCTTTCAGTTCATCTTTCAGAGATGATGTGTTTATCGATATAAGAAGAATTATTATCAGTATGAAATGGTACTTATTATTAATATTAATAGTTTCTCATTTAAAGAGTTGTGTATGCAAGAAAAGTAAAAGGAAACCAGCATTATATCTATTTGAAAACCTTTTGTGATTGATTTTTGTTCTTTACAAAATGTACCCTTTGCGGACCCCATGGGGTAACTCTTTGACCCATAAGAACGTTCCGTATTTGTTTGAATTTATGTTCCCCTCTTTTTATTCTTCTTCTCCTACTTCTTTTTTTTTTTGGGGGGGGGGGGTAATTCTAATTATTTTTAGTTATTTCTATATCATGCAGCAGTATATATTCTGAATAATAAAAAATAAAAGAATTCTTAAGTAAAAGCTACTGCGTTGACATGCACAAAATATTAAATGCGCTTCAAATACAAAAGTTGTTTCAAATAAAGGGTCTCGTTAAAGGGTTAATATTACATAATATTGATTCTACAGTATTGCAAAATATAGCGAAATAATTTATGCTAATAATTATAATAATAATTTATTTATAAATGTTTAAATTTCTATTGAATGTTACAGCTGTTGTAAATAGCTGCTTTAACGAAACATCTATTAACACATTAGGTAAATATGGTTTCATTAAGAATGTAATTCCTGTTTTCTAGATTAAATAAATAACAGAGATTCCAAAAAATTACTAAAAATATCCCTTTTTTGTTTGAAGTTGGAAAATGATAAATGTAAGTATTATCAATTCATAAAGAGTTCAAATAGGTTGCTGTAACTTTTTCGTCTACCGATGACTGCATCGTGGATAGTCCCGAATCCTATTCAGAAAATGTTTCTTTTGTACGATGACAAAAGACAGAAAAGTTCTTTTCATTTAACTGCTTTATTGAGTTTTCATTATAACGAAACAGTAAAATATAAAATGAAACAGGAAGCTGTAGTTAGAGGATTAAAAAAACATCTGCAGATATCGCAACGCTGAAAGCAAATTTCGGAATGGATCTAAAAATTGCGCTCCTTTCTTTTGTCAGTCTCCCATAGAGATGATGGTAGTTGGTGTTCAAGATACCGTAAAACAGGCTTAGGCCTACTGACCCACGTAACAGCTACTAGCTTTAAGTGAAAATTTTCAAATACATGTCGGAAAATACGTGAAAAAAAAGAAAGAAAGAAATACTGAATGGGAACCTTTTTACAACGACTTTTTTTTTTCAGGGCCTTCTCGTTTTAAGTGCGATTGAAAAGGGCACTAAACTGCAGGACAAACGTACTTGAGATTAGTTACATTGGCTTACACGCCATGTTGAACATGATGATCACACCGACACGATTTGAATGGACTTGGAAGACGCGGAAACATATGTCCCTTTACCATTCTCACAATGATTTCTTTCTTCGGTTTTTACCCGCTTTTTTTCGTTTCATTTCTTCCCCTGATTTCGAGCGTTTTGTAGTCTTTTATAGACAGTAGTTCTAGCGTGGAAATGCGCTGAATAGCCGAAAGGATTTTGTGGTTTGATTGCTAGAAGATCGGCTGTTACTCCACTTCATGTTGGAGGAATTAAAAAATGAAATAAAAAAAGAAACTATACTATTTTGGAGTATCCTACCCCAACTTCCCATCGAATGGAAATTATTTTTTCTGTGCCTTATACATTCGTATTATTAAAATCATTGCATAAATGCATGTTAGTTTTCAAATCAAATTTCTAGTCTTATAAACTATTTCCTATATCACAGAGATTTGGGATTATCTATCTATAATCTTTTTTAGAGTAAAAAAAATTAAGAATAAAGTTATTAGATTATAATTTATTAAACTGGGATTAGTTTTAGAAGGAAATTTGATTTTGTAGCTGCACATATAGCATAGTTTAAATTTTTCAAATAATAAATATATTATTTTTAGTACAGTTAGAATTTCATTGTGGGAGAAACCTCTTAGAAAATAATTTTGATTAGCAATGAATTAAAAAAAGTAATTCATAAAGGCTTTTCCCTCTAGTCTGGAATATTTTAAAGTAAAAATATATCAAAATGAAATTCAGTATAAAAAATATTTGTTATTCAAGTTTTAAAAGAAAATCATATTTTTCAAGAAGAAATAAATCTAATTTGAGATTTTAGTCACATATCCTAAGCTGTTTAAAATAAAAAGTCACAAGAAGGTTAAAGTAATTTATTTATTGCTAACAAAAAGTACTTTTCAAAGGTTATCGGGTAAAGTAATAATAAAGTAATAAATGTCGTAAGCAGTAATTATTTTTGAAATTCAACTCTTTGAATCGAATGAAAAGAAAAGCAGTTTTAATAAAAAGCTTCAAAACAATGCAGGTCATGACATAAGGAAAAAAATTTGATGTTTTGAATCGTTGATGAAGAATAGAATCAATGCCAATTCAAAGAAAAAAAAATGACAATTTTCCTTATCAATCGAATTGTAACAGTCATGATGCAATAATTCAGAATTACAGCTAATGCATTGCATCAAATTGCATGTCATATATGACTATATTGATGCACTTATTTTCCTCCGTTAAATGATTTGTCCAAGGTGGTGTAAGAAGAGAATATCCCCTTCTACCCCCACATATCGACCCATGTCTTTCCATTGAGTGAAGGCAGCGGTCAGTATCTCCTCTCCATCAAGATAGCGGCAAATCAACACGGATCAAGCAAATAGTTGTCAAACCAATTCCTTTGGCCTCTCACCAGTTTCCCTCACTTAGCCGTTCAGGGAACGATTGGGCACACATTCTCTCTCGCTAATGACTTCTCTAGCACCATGAATCCCCCCCCCCATCTGTACAGGTGGCTGCAAATCGGAGCGTTCGTAAATTAGGGCTTTTAATACAGCCAGGGACTTAGATATGCTAGGAAACAATTTCGCCTTGGAATGCCGCTTTCCTGCAGCATCACTTGGAGGGGCGAGTCTGTGTTGATTTTCGTTTCATTACCATAGCAATGGCAAACATTAAATGGCCAGGTTGCATTAAAATGCTTCGAAATCCAACGACTGGATCTTGCCTAAAGGTTGGATGTGTCATTTGTTCGACGTCTTGGATAAATCTATTATCTTAGGTGTCCCTTTGCCAATTAATAAGGGGTCTCCGTTGAGAATGGTCTTTGAAGTCATTGGTATTGATATTTGGTCAAAAGTCCTTAAAAGCCAAGATCAAATCAGTTGAAGTTGTTTCAAACTTTTATTTCCGTAATTGGAAAGGACAGCTGTTTTCAAAACACTCAAATCATTGGTAAAATTCTGAAATTGTATGGATTCTGGTAGGTTGACAAGCTAGATGTATTCTGATTTCACCTGATCTGAGTAAAAAGCTACTGATTGCAAATGGAGGAATTTAAGATTTTTCATCTATTTCCCTTTCATTCATTTTGCTTAACTATACAATTCTTGAATGTTTCACCTTAAAATGAAAATTTATTTAACATTGACAACAGTTTCCTATTTATTTGAGCATAAATTGGGATACAAATTGAAGAAATATAAATATAAATAATCGTATACCCAATTAATATATATAATTAAAAATATGAAGATAATATTTAACTTTCTGTAATACTTTGAATGAAACAGTAATGTAACGAAAGTAAGTAGCTCTCAAGCCATTGTGATAAAAAATTTCCCTTAGGTCCTTTTAGTAATAACCTAGAGAAGATAAATGGAATTGTGAATATGGTATTATTGTTAATCGCTATAAAAAGTGACAAATATGTACTAATATTTAATCCCTTTATACAGTGCTGGAGGCCTTTGCCTTTTCTTCGTTGTTCTCTTAAACGAAATAGACTAAAAATGTTATAATTCATGCGATACATTCATTTTATATGAAGACAAAATGACACAGCCAGAAATGATTACTCAAAATTAGCCAAAACTTCTAAATAAAATTAACGTTTCATACATTAGATTGAAGATTTTAATTTAAAAGCAAATAATTATTTTGAATAATAAACCTTGTAGAGCAACCTTAGCCAAACCATCACTCATTTCGGCACTTTTTTTTTTCCAAAATGTTGCCCAACTGCTATCCATTAATTTTCTGTGAAAAGGAACGAATGAAATGAATTAAGGGAGAGAAAGAGGAGAAACAAATAATTACACGAGTCGCTTCTTGAATACTTAACTCAATTAAACAGCGCATTAAGACTGGGAGAAGCATTCCAGCTTTTAATCGCTTTCCAAAAATCCACTTCTAGAATTCGCGAGTAGATTTAACAAAATGATTTCTCAACCTGTTAACTTGAAGAAATTCTTTCTGGGGAGAAAAACAGAATAAAAATATAGTAATTAGAGAGACTTCCCGCTAATTTCTTTTGCGAACTAAATTATTCTTTCAATTTGACGCATGCGCGCTGCATTCGGAAATAAAGACGCAATCTTACTTGAAAGAAGTTGATAGGGGAACAGGGGAAGATAGTCGGTCTTTGGACCGTAAGTATGCTACTCACGTTCAACGTTTTGGTCATAACTCCAACCGATGCTGACAACTCCGTTGAACGCTACGAACTGCGTCAAGGCATGGTGCCCACTTAACGGCAGAATAGATTTCTTTTCTGTTCTTTGTTTTAGGTTCTCTGCTATATAGTCGATGTCATTATATGTCCGAGGTCTGATGCTATTAGACGCATGACAAGCCCGATCTAGACAAATGAATAAATGTATAAGTTACGGTCGAAGAAGTTGAAACCTATAAGGTTTCTTTTACAAAGCTGGTCTTGTTGTCTTGATTGAAGAATATTTATAGTCGAAATATTTAGACGATAGAAGTTCGCCCCAGGAAAGCAAGAGGTCACAAAAAAAAAATACCTTGTTTCCAAAAAAAAAAAAGAAAAGATTATTAGTTATTTTACCAAATACAATTTTATTACTAAATCATTTCGATAGAATTTTTCTAACAAAAATATTGTAACTGCAATTAGATGATTTAAAGTAATTTTTTCCCAAGAAAAACATTTGAATGTCAGATTTAAACTAACAGAAAAAAATAGAAAATTTATTTTAAAAATTAAATGAGATTGCATGAATAATTAAAGCTCTATAAGGACGATTTTAATCTTTTTCCATGATCTTCACGCATGGCAAAATTGTCATTACGGTGATTAATCATAACTGACTAGATAATGAATTTGTGAACAGTCTTTTAAGTCCATAAAAAGTAATTTTTTATCATTGTACAGCTTTTATATCTTCAAACAGGACAAATCGAATAAGACTTTCTATTCAAGAAGGCAGACATAGTTTAGAATCAATCGTTGATCTGACTGAAAATCTCTTATCGTTGATTTTAAAAAAGTTGGAATATGTTAAAAAGAACAAACTGATTTTTTGAGGTTATCATACAGGTACAACTGAGATAAGTTAAAATTTAGTTACAACTAAGATAAGTTAGAATATAGTTACAACTCTTTTCGAGAGAAATGTAAAATATGTTTTAATACCTTTTATTTGGCATTAAATAGTGGACACAAATTTTATAGCTTTGGAAATATCTATCAAATTTAAATTATTTATGTCTGTCTATGTATCCAATAATATGGTGTACATTAATTATCATTTCATAAATGAATAATTTTTTATGCTATAAATGCGATATAAATTATTACTTTTCAAATATTTGTTCCCACTAAATGTAAAAGTCTCGAGAAATACCTAAACGCTGACTAAAATCAATTTTCTATTTAGAATATAATATTTTAGTGGCTCTTGAACTAACACTGAGGGTTGAGTGAAATTTTCTGATAAAGGAATCCCATCAAAAGCAGCATAAAAAAATCCGAGAGCTTCCATTAGTCTCCCAATTCCACCAAATGTCCATCATTAATATAAAATGTAGGTACCATTCCACTGCGTAATGATGGAGCGAATGACAATTCAGTGTCCTCTTGGAAAAGTAACTACGACGAAACAGCAAACGAATGTTCCAGGTTGAACCTTACCTGACCCCCGAGTTTCCATGCTTTTTGACATCTGACCCAGAAGTAAGGATTCCCATGCACCCCTGCATGGCTTGAGGCGATCCCTTTATATCTTTAGTCGCCAATTATGGGGTGACGCATGGCATGCTCAGGTTGTAGGCAAGGCATAAAACCAAAACGAATGGCATTTCTTCATGTCGAGCGTAGCAAATCACCGGTGAGAAGTCGTACATTTCACTTTCTTGTTTTTCTGAAGGATTTCCCGGAATTGGGGAATTTTTCAGCAAAAAATTATCCCTCCAGCTACTGCTTCTAAGATAGCAAAATGTGACTAGAAATTTTTAATATTAAGGATTAACTATAGGACTTGATTGTTCGAATAATTGTGGAATGATTCTGTTTGGTCAATTCAACTGGTATAAATTAATGCCATAATTTTTTTTAAAATTATGTTTACGTTTTCTTTATGTCTTTAAATTCTATTTTTTCACTAAGCTTAAAATGTATTGAATTACCACCAGCATTTACTGCTACTAAATTTTGATAATCGTATTTTAAACTTTACTATAAACATAAAAAAATTAGAGAAAAAAATGGGATTAATTTTTTTAAAACGATAATTTTCTCCCAACAACTAAAAGAAGCATTTACAAATTTTCTTCTATTTTTCTGATAATATTTTAGAATAAAATTAACCCATTTCTCTAATCCTTTGAATTTAAAATGGAATTTTTCTAATTTATATATTGCATTGAATTTAGAAACATAACTAACTAAAAAATTAAGGTTGAAAAAAAGAAGCTAACTTAATACAGTAATTAAAGGGTTAAGTACTAATTTTACAATTATTAAATATATTTATGTTTCAATTGGATGATAAAACCTTGATTTTTTACAGTTATGTTTTGAAGAAGAATAAGACCATGAAAGAGGAAATTTTTTAATTAATTAAAACAATAATTAATTTAGTTAGTAATAAAATATTCTTAATTTCTCTCGTTAGCTGATATCTATTGCTTATTTTGTAAGTTACACGCTTTATATTCTTTTGAATAACATGAGGAAAAATACATATATTTCGCAGATATCAAACAAATTTTGATGGCATTTTTATTATAATTATTAATTTGTAATTAAAAGCTTAAACTATATCCCTTACATTTTCGCTTAAACTAACTAGTTAAGCAAACTAAAAATGTTTTCAGTTTCCTTCGTTTTCATATACATTACAGAACTTTTGTACAAGAAATTGTGAAATCCTGCTTGAAACTAGGGAAAATCGAAACGTTTTAGGGATAAATGACGACATATCCCGTTATCCTTGAGTTAACGAGAACCAATAAAGCGTTAATCGATGTCTATGAGAGCTCGCTCATGGGACAAGGTCAGAGATGCTGCTCTGAAATATGTCATCAAATAACCCAAAACAAAATAACAAATATAAAATAATATACTTTTTCTTCTTTAATTTTAAGTCTTTTTTTCTGTCATGGGAAACGAATATGAACGTCAGATGAGCTCCACAGAAGTTAGTATTATATTTAATCTGAGAGTATTTATTGATATGACGTCTAATTGAAAACAATAATGTATTAAATCTTTTGATTTATTTTTTATTTGTTTTAGAAAATGTTATTTATGAAAGAAAGGAGGCTTTTTTGCTTTATTTAGTTATAACTATTGTAAAAAAAATCAGAGGGGGGGGGTGAATGATGTTAAGTAGTGGAAACAAAAAAGTGTCCCTTATCTTTCTACCCATATTACACCAACCTTGGAGCTTTAGGAAAGAGAACGCTAGAATTGCATTGCATTCAAACGTATTAATAATTTTAATAAAATATCTTTAAACTTTCTCTTCATAGTTTAATTTCATAGATGTTAAATTTACTTCAATCTGGTTATATATATGAGATACATAGATTAACGTATCTCTTGGATTTCCTGTTCTTTTCATTTTTTCCCTAGCAAATGATTGTATTCAGGATTCGAATGTTTGGCTAGTATTATATAAATACGAAAGAATTTCTTAGTCACATTTTGTATTTTGTTAGTGAAATGTTAAAATATTATTACTGAAAATAATTAAAATACAAATTCTGAATTATTTAGTTGATATTATTTAAATTTAAAAAACGTTTATTTAATCAAATTTTCATTTTTTAAATTGTTAGGCAATAAGTTTTTAGATTACAGAATGGAGATTTTTAAAGATAGTTTACTTTTTTGCGAGGTAATAATGGAATCAATTTTTGAATCCAATTTTTAATTAGATAACTTTGGGAAGAAAATAATGCTATATCTGGCATTATTTAATCAGAAATTGAATGGTAAACTCTGCCTAACCGAGATGCAAAAAATTGGACAAGAATACTTTAGAACTATTTTCTTGCCAAATCTATTAATATAATACAATATTATTCAGAATCATTCCTATATAATCTAATTGCATTAAATGTTTGTATCCTGCCAAACATCATCTTTGAATGAATACTTCAACTAAGAATTATAAATTGAAAAAAATCTGATCTGATTGAAACATAAAAAAAGAAGGTTGATTCTAAAGATATTTAAAACACAATACGTAGTATCTTATAAAAGTATTTGAAATAAAAATAATAATTAAAAAACCAAAATAACGGAACATCTACAAGATAGCAGATTCCAAAAAGATTGAATCTTTTCACATTTAACCTTTTCGAAATGCATAAGATACATGAGTTGGAAACATTTTATTGTTTCAGAATAAATTCATACAATCTTTTTGCCTTGTAGAACTTATTATGTATGGTTCGCAATGCCATAAACCAGATTAAAGACAGTTAAATACGCCATAAATACGTACTCAACTTTTCTGAATACATTATTTACGGCAGTGAATGATGGAGCGAGTGACCAGATAAGGAGTGAGTTATATCAAACGGCTTTATTGATATGTTTTACCTGATGAATAACAATCCGTTTTCAAAATTGTAAGTTTTCTGTCTACGAAATCAGATGTTATCAATTTGGTGGATTCGTAGATGGCGTGACAGGAAGCTGAGCAGCGCGTTGCATCTATGTATGCATTATGCATACAGCAGACCCAGAACACATACACCATACATACATACCAACACCTTCCTTCTCTTCAAGCCATTCTATTTTCCCTCTCTCGTGATAACATCAATTTTAAAGAAAAGCATCGTGTTCGCCATGTTTTGAATTAAAATGAAATCGAATTTATTACTAGCCTTTGTCCATTTTGCTGGCTATCGGAACTTAGGATCGTCGCCTAATGTTGAGAGGGGGATAGGAGGGTAAAAAGGCACGAACTGACCATGGTATATGCGTGCGAATTTCTAAAGTAAAAGACGTTATGATAAAGTAAAACTTGGATGAATATTTTAATTCCTTAAAAAAGCAGATTTTCCTGAAATACTTTTGTTTTATATTTTCCATAATCGTTTGCACGCAAAACTCTACTTTTAGTTTGGAATAAAATTTATTTTTATCCGAAATGGGGATTAATATTTATATTTTTGACCACGAGTTGATAAACTTTTGTTTGCAATCTTTTTTTTTATAATGCAAGGTTTCGTTTTTAAAAATGTGCATTTTTTATGAGAATTTTTGGGTGAATATTTAGAATTTAGATTTTCAATCTGTATTAAAAAACTTTGGATTTCAATTGACACCACACTAATTTGTCAATTTTTTTAAAGAAAATTATTAGAATTATGGTGAGTTTAAAGAAAAATGAATGGTGATGTACAAAAAGTTACATATACAAAATGTAAATAATTTTTTTTTTAAATATCCTTTCAAATAAATAGTAAATAGCGGCCCATTTAATTAAAAAAAAAACAATCTTAATTATTTTTTCTTATACATTTGTGTTAATTTATTTCAAATTTATTTTATAAGGATTTGAGTGTAATGCAATGCTAAAAAAATCTTGATTAAATATATAAAAAGTAGCACTTATAGGAAATCAACTTTGAAATAAACATTTAAGTAGTGCAGTAATTTTAATTTAAATAAAAAAAAAATCAATTTCAGACACCTACCCTTATGTTTAAAATATTTGTTCCATACGTTTTTTGACTTGTAATTGCTATGACCCAAAATTTACATCTGGGCATCTAACACCATGTTTCTTAGAGTTGAACAACCTCCCAAGGAAAACTATTTCCATTTCTCGGGAAGGTTAAGAAAATATCTTTTGATGTGCTTTTTTTATGTGCTTGAAAGACCGTTTGATTCTATTTTGGGATGTGCAAATTGGTTCTACGCAACTGTACTTTTAAGTCCCTTCTTCATCTTTTTTTGCCTTGACAGAACAAATCGACAGGAATACACACACAGGTATCATAGTCGAAGCATCTTTTCACAAATCCTTAAACAAACAGGAATTTGCAGGTGAAGATTCGGTAGTGTTGACTCTCCGTTACTTTTTGGGGGCAGCCCTCACCCTCAAATTTCTTTTATTCTTTTGCGTCTTGATTCTCCCAGAAGGTTTCCTCTATTGTCGCAGTTCGCCGCTATTCTCACCTGCCTGCAAGATAAAAAGATTAGAACGTTTTGACTGACTGTCAATTGCAATGCTGTCTTTTTTTTTCATTTTAATCTTTTTCCCATTACAAAGAATAAGACTCTGGGAATAAACGCACTCTCATCCAAAGAACGGTTGTGTTTAATGTCAGATTGGTGATGGTATTAGACGAACACGGACAATGGAATGATTTGCATACGTTTTTTTAAAAGCAAACCTTCAGTGTTATCTATCGTAAAACCGTTTTATTGACCATGACCTTTATTGTTGATGGAAACTGGTATACTCAGTATAATTTAAGTTCTTATGTTGCTTGCTACTCCGCATTTGCACGTTGTGGTTGAATATGGTGATTTTATTAATATGGTGATTTTATTTAATATTTATGATCCGTGCAATGGAAGCAAGAGGACATATGTTTTCAGGAACATTTCTTTAATGATCTCATTTCACACAAAACAATCATGAAAGACCAAACAGGACATTAATGTGCACACTTTAAGAGAACAGCATCTCATCTCATCATTTTAACAATAGCAATGCACTATGGGATGTGCACCTAATCAGGTATCATCAGTTATTATACAAAAGAGACGATAGAGCAGTTATCGTCTTCTAATATACAAAAAAGAATATAGAATGATGCAACTACTACAACATTGAAAATAAAAGCAGTTTGATCTGAAAAATGGTTGTCTTGTTTAGATTCTTTAAATTATTTCTAGAAGAAATATCAGCTCTGTTATCAGTCATAAAACTGTTTCATAAACCGTTACTTGCGATTTTGTTAGAATTATACTCAGTATAAAGCAAATTCAACCGTAATAACACTATAATTGAATGTTAAAAGCATCTAACATGTAGTTTATCAAATTACATATAATATATTTTCCTATTATTATGCTAAATAATTTTTTGTTACATTAATATAAACTAATATATTTTCGTTAAAATTCCCCACTTTTTATATAATTATATAACTATTGTAAATTTTTATTATTATTATAAACTATTAAAATGTAATTATATTAATATGAATAAATAAATCTATTAACTATTGTCAATTTGTGACAACGGTTATATAATTAATGAAAATGAGGGGAATTTTAAAGAAAATGTATTTATAGCGATATTTAAACGAAACTTACTTAATATTATGACAAATAAAAAAATTTTAACGAAAAATTCTCAGGAAGATCTGTTCTTAAGAATGGGAGTGGAGGAGGTACTTTTTATAATCAAATACCTCAATTCGATATCCGAAGAAAGATATTTTTTCTAGCATTTCGTTGTTATGTTTGGTAAATTCAAAATTTCATACACCACATGGATAAATTTTATTACTATTGATACGAGGATGGCAAAGAAGATCCATAGTTTTCAAGGATAAAAAAAACCTTCTTGATGAAGAAAAATATTAATATATCTTCAGAATAAAAAAAAACTTGTATCATCAAAATAACACATAACACTGATTTTTATCTATATGTTTAGCTATATCTATGATATGTATCTTCCTTTTTCTATTAATAAAAATTATTTGAATTTAAAGGGAGATACATGACACAATAGTCACATGAGAAGCATAACTTAGCCGGCTATCTGATTTGAATGATCTGAAGAATGTCTTAGTTCAAGATTTAATATGCGATTTTAATCAAAACGAATTTTGCATTAGTTATGAATTTAAATTAACTTTTTTTAAAGCAGTTTGATTTATACCACTACAGCTTTAACATGTCCTTATATCTGTGTTAAAACAAATTTTATTTTTCTTCTAAGATGTGCAGTGTATTATAACGAAATCAAGCAACGCATTTGTCGTGGATCACGTGAATATAAATTGACTTATTATTATTATAATTCTGGATCATGCACTTTAATTATACAATTATTGAATGCAAATTTTGAATCTTTTCTGAAGTTTTAGTATTTAATCTTATTCTAAATCATTTTATGGGATTCACCAAGATTCACCTGCCTTTCATTTTAAAATTAACCATTCAATTAAGTGTTTCTTAAAAAAATTAATTACAAAAGTTTCAGTCTTATTCGATTTCTATTTTATCCCATTAAAATACGAAAAATTGGACTAGATTTTGCGACCCAAATTATCGTATTTCCAAGTTTACCGCATTAACATAAGTCAAGTTTATTAACACAGAACAAAAATTTTCTGAAAAACTATAAAATTACTGAATTTATTACATTAGCATAAGGAAGTAAAAACTAGATTTTTTTTTACCCCTCCCCATCATTTTTAAGGAAATTGCATAAGTAAATTTTCGTGCTGTAAAACAAGCGTCGAAAAGACAAAAATAACTGGAACTTTGATTTATTCCCACTGAGACGTCTGAAACTTTTAAAACAGCACTTAAGACTTAATTCTTTTATTTTAGAGTGGAAATTGTTTTCTCCAACTCCAAAACAATGCTTTCTCCCGGGATTGCTTTTTGGTAACGAAGTTTCCGGGAAAATAATTCAATAAGCGATACGAGGAGTAATTCGGTTATTCCGATTTTAAAATATGTTTTTTGCCCGAGTTCTTTAAGTTCTTCTTCCTAAAGTGTTTTAATAATTTGGATTTAAATATCAGATCGTAATTTTAAACTTCTTGCACTTTGACAAAGTTGTACTAATCAGTTACAACTACAGTGGGATCTGATACTTCACGCATTGTTCCTTCTCTTGTTTAGAGCTTTGCTTTAACTTTCTGAACTTTCTTGAAATATTTATTTGCAAATTTTAATAGGATCAAAAAATTTTGTCTGCTTTCTTATTTTTAAAGCATTTTTTATAATTGTAATATGATATTTGGATCATAATTCAGTTAAATTTGACTTTTGCAGATAATAATATTAATAATCAAATTCCATTAATGTCATGTCATATTGAAAGATTTAAAGTTTTGATATTTTAATTGGTTTCTTTCTGTATCATTCAAAATGCATAAAATGAGAGATTCTAAAGAAGTTTTGTTATCAGGGAATTTAATTCATAAAAAATTCTGAATGAACTTTGATTTAAAAAAAACATTGTGGATAATTTACAGCACATAAAGAATTATTCATTCTTTATTTATCATTTAATTGCTTAATATTTCAAAATTATTTTAAATTAATTAAATAAATAAATAATTTTCTGTTGTTGTGTGACTTATGGCCCGATGACAGTTATCTGTCTGCGATTTAAGCCGAATGAGAGTCTCTTGCTTTTACAGTAGAGCTGAATAGGGCCGAAGAGTACGATTTAGCTACTCCCGCGTCACAACCCTTTTTATGGGGTGGACTTCATTCATGCGTTTCATTCATTCATTCACAGATCGTAATTTAGACCTGAATCAGAGAACGATCACCTCTGAATCAGTACCTTCAGTGGTATTACACACGAGACGAAGGACTTTGTGACCACGACAGATTTATACATGCTCCAGTCACCATACACTGAGAGAATCTTCTGCCGGCAGAGTTCAAACTCGCAACCTAAGGGGTGGAAGTCTAACACCTAACCAAGTGAAACAAAGATTAAAATTAATTTTATTCTAATTATTTTGCTATTATACTATACCTTAGATAACCGTTTAAGTGCAGTTCATCATATCCACATATTAATCGAATAAGCAAAATTTATTCGATTTTCATACTTCAGAATTTGGTTGCTTTTCTTCGAGAATTTACAACAGTGGTTAAGGTTTTATGAACTGTAAACAAATCGTACGATATGGGAACATGGATATTATTGCTTAGAAAGATGACTCGTTAATAATAAATCTAACAATATTCTTATTGTGTTTGATGTAATCCGATTTTTTTCAAGTACATCTCCTAATGTGAAATCCCTTTGATTCAAACAAAGGGTTACCGCAGTCCAAATTAGCTTATCCGGACTTCTAAATTTATATGTTTTCAAATTCTTATCTCCCCGAAATAAACCAACTTCTAAAAGTCATGCATGTGTAATTTAATTGACTGTCAAAAAAGTTTTATGTGAGATTAAGAGACTGTTATTACGTTCTTATCAGGTGGCTATTTGCATTTTGTTGTCCGAAGTCCCACTTGCCAGAGTATTGGTCATAGAACAGAAGCCAAGCGTGAATCTGCCAGTATGTTGTCTTATCAGTTGATCGTTCTTGCAGCATTGTGGTAATTTCAGTTGGGCAATGGGTGGTCGTCAGCAGGAATCAATCCTGCCAATTTGATCTAAAAGACTTGACAAGTATTTAATGAGAAAGGAAGCTTCTCATGGTTATCGAAAAATCTAATTCCACATTTCTATTTCTCGATTTCCTGTTCTTTCAAAACTACCTGCTTAATCGACACCAATGCGCTAATTACAGTTAAATCATGTTTTAATAAAGAATGAATCTCTAAATATAGCGACAATGACACTATAACCAACAAAAAAGTTGTGGATTTTATTAGCTGTAACAGCCGAGTTCAAATATTGATGGTATGTTCACAGTTTTTCTTTTGTATTGCATAAAAGTATTTTGCTTCAATTAGCATCAACAACAGTTTTGAAGATCATCAATAATTTTTTTTCGTTCTGATTGCTTGTAAAATCAAGTAACATAAATCCTTAAAACAAGCATTTTGGCAAATTTTTGCGTTTTAGTGATATAGATAAATTATATTACATTCACATCTGCAACAAAACAGTATATTTTTTAGCAATTTATTTTTTATGAAGTTATTTTTGCGTGATTTGCTAAATGTTGATATTAAACAATGCGAAATTTATTCAACTTAAAAAATGAATCAAAAATAGAAATGAGATTTTATACTTCAAGTTTTCAGAACAAAACTATGAAATTTTCCCTTTTTTCATTTGATTCTGAGTAAAAACTCTCTTTTTTTATTTCATTTAAATTTTGTCAGTATATAAGTAAATTCAAAAAGTAGTATATTTACTTAATCAATGAATAGTTATTAATAAGACCAGCTTGATACAGTTTCGGTATCGGAAAAAAGCTATTAGTCTGCAACGTGCCATTGTTATGTATATTAGAGACATAACTCGTATATTTCTCTGTCAATAATGAACGTTAAGATGTTACTAACACTCACGTGTCACGCTAAGATGGTGTTTGGAACTAAACAACAAGAAACAAAAATGGCCTTTTCTTTCCCTCCCCTCCCTCAACTCTCGCCTTTCTTTCTTTCTTTTTTTCCTACCACTCTTGATTGAAGAGCCAAAATGCTGCCGTTTGACTCTGTCAGTTAATCAAGGTGATTCAGGCAAGATACGCATAGTAGGTGTAATAGCCATAAAATAAATGTTTCTCGCGTGAGTTTGGGCGTTTTTAATGTTTTACTCTCAAAAAGCAAGCAAACGGAAGCTGTTTACCTTCTGAAGACTGCAATTCCTTTCAAGATAGATGGCTACTTTGCCAGCAAATTCGCTTCTCACCTTGGAATTTCTAGCGCAGATAAGATATTCTTTAAAACTGGGAGTGAACATCGCTTAAGTAGCTGAATGCACTCGCATTAAATGAAATTGTCACTGAGTTGTCGCCCAAGACTTTTGAGAAAACTCATCTCCACTTTTATATATGAGCTGCCCTTATTCAGTATAAAAAATTGCCTTTTGTTGTTGGAGTATGTATGGTAAGCAACATTAAATGGTCACTGAGTTCAAGGCCTCTACAGTTATAAAACTATCTTTCATACTGTCTCTGAAAGATATATATTTCTTCCTTAATACCCATGAATAAAATATAGTTGTTGATTATAAAAAGGCGGAAAATCACCCCAAATTTTATTTCAATTCGTATGAGCATTAGGACAACGACTAAGAACAAGATTGTATTTAATTCTAATATATAATTTTTTTTAAAAGGGCTGAAATTAAGATTAGTTTGTAAAATATGTCGATAGTATTTTTTTCTTTTAAAAAGGCACTAACCCTTAGCCTTTCTAAATTTTTTTAGATTTTTTTAGAGTCGTTTGGATTTATCCTTACTCAAGTTGAATTCAAAAATTTCGAATTCGGGTATAATTAAATAATTACATATGGAGACTGGACAAAGAAATTGAAGCACACTGAATACAGAATATTAAACCGAATTCTGAATACAGAAGGTTTCCTGTTTAACATCAGAAATAATTTAATGATATATCCTACGTCAAACAGATTTTTGAACTATTCGTAAATATCAAATCTGGAACAGGAGCATGAAAATCAATGATGAAAATCCCTAATAAGCAAACAAATCATTTTAAATTTTGTGAGTTTTCATCGTCATAGAACTAACCAACACAGATTTTTCAATAACCCCCCTACTAGAAACTTTCAAAATATTTTACACTCAACTCTACTCTTTCACTGCTTGTGAAATTTTACGAAATTAGTATTTTGAGAATTGCTTTATGAGGAAAGCGTGAACCATTTCGAATCCACGCATTGTGCGAACTTCTGTCCATCCCTCCCTGTTTCCAGAACCGAAGCAAAAGTTTTCAAAATTCAGGTGGCACCCCCATTTCAAGAACACAGAGGGGGTTTGGGTTATACCGCGAGGCTCACGTGACTCGCCCACAGTACTAATTTGTCAGCATAATTAAAGCGTTACGTTCTCCGGGCACGATTTCAGATAAGAGATCTCTTGATGGATAGCTGGAGACCTTTCGCTGCAACTCCAGAATTATGGTAATGGTTTTCGCAACCAGCGTCTCTCTCTCTCTCCGAAGCACGGCTTACCTGCTCACTCAGCAATTGCAAACGCTCTAGAATTCGAAATTGAAAGTAGAGAAGACCACGCAGGGAGCTGTTGAATTCGCTGCTGCTGGCTTTGAAGGATTGCAAACGATGTCTAATTAACCCCTCTGGGGACGAACGAACACCTTCTCTCACCCCTTCCCCATTCTCCTCTTATGATTCCGAGTACCCATAAAGTTCACTCATCAGGTGTGTGAGCAAAAATCATATTCCGCAACACCTTTCTACTACCTCTTATCCTTCATTACCGAATCGACATTTCCTTCGCATAGAACAATTCATAACATAAGATGTTGGCTCATTAAATTAAAACTTTGCAATGGTAGGTATAGAAAACTGATTGTTCTCTTGCTCTAAGGAGCTCGACACATGTATGAAAATATGATTTGTTAGCTAACTTGGATTTGTTTCAGTCAATATCACAGAGCAAATTCATAAAAATTTGTAATATTATCGTAGAACATTAACAAAGCATTATGGATTGATTTGATAATTCTACACATATATGACTTCCTTCAGCATCAACTTATGTTGATGAATCCTCATTTCATTAATTCAACTGAAGGGAAAGTATTATAAATAGTATATAAATCAGGATCGTACTTCAAATTTTCGCTAAATCGCTTTATATAGTCTCTACCGTTTTGAGGACTTAGTGATACATAGATTCCAGTAGCTTAAATTCTATACATAGATCAAGTTCGCCTTCAATTTTCTTACCGAAGTTTTTTTTTTTTTTTTTTTTTTTTTTTTTTTTTACTATAATGAATCACTACAAAAATTATTAGTTCAACGACCAAAAATTTTAAAGCATGTTTTCGTAAATATGAAAACACTAAACAGCATTTAAAGGTAATTATAAGCAATCAGCAGTTGTTTGTAAAGAGGGCAATTTCTGACTTAAGGAATAAAGCATTTTTTGTTGCCGCAAAACCTTCTCTTGAAAATACATATTTCAAAACATGATTTTATGTAAAAGACTAAAAATAGCTCAAGCGTGAAGCAAACACATATTGGCAGAGATAAATAATATGTATAAAGCAGAATACACGTTATTTTTTCACAAGGAAAAATTCTGAACTTTTCTTATTTACATTCTGTTACATAAATATTTTAGCCATTAATCTTCAAAAAATGCCAATGTTCCACTAATGTTTTAGACTATTGATTGGAGCAAGCATCAAATTAGTGATGTTTTTTCACATGAATGCGTGGACACATTCTAAGACATTTCTTTAAAGAAAGGAAAGTGCAACAGATAAATGATCTAACAAAAGAAAAATAAATACATAAGCGTATTTAATAAACAATGTCGTATGAAAAGTTTTCATTTGTTTTATGCATTTTAAACTAAATTGGGTTTTCCGTAAAGGTGATCAGTTATGCATTACCAACTTAAAAATTATGAAACTTCCTATTTTTAAACCTTAAAGATCTAGTTAAATAAACCTTAAATAATTTAATGATTGATCCAAGAATAATTTAGCATGAAGTCATTTTAACCAGCTTCGGAATAATCAGGATATTTGAAGGCTAAGGGTATTAAAATGAATTAATTTCTATCAAAAGAACCCATTAGAGAGTATATATATTTAATGTGGTACATTAATTGGCTCTTAATTTAATTAGTTAAAAAATTAAATATTATCAAAAAAATCGGATGATTAGAATATCTGGGAAGTGTCAGGTGAGTTAGTATTTGCAAAGAATATTATTAATGTTTACTGGAATATTATCCGAGGAATTTTACTCAATTAATGGGATACTTTTATATTTCCAGAAAAGGAAAACAGAAAAGTTGAATCTCGTTTGAAAAATTTTCAAATTTAAATAGAGTAAGAACCTTTTAAAGATCGTTAAATCATTTGTTATTTAAAAATCTGGCTTTATCACAAAAAAAGTAAATAAAAAACATTTTCAGAGTACACTCACATATCATAAAAAAATGGTTCAATCTCAGAGTTTTTGCGCATTGAAATCCATAACACACACACATGCTTATTTATAAATGGGTTTATGTATAGGGGAAAAAAAGACTGATTCTTACAATCAATGTGCCGATGATCATCGGAAAACGCCCGTTTCCTGTCTCAAGAAGGAGAACGGATGTTGTTGATAGTAAACAGTCATCTTGGAATATTGAAGCTGAAAATTTTCCGAACACCCATTCATCATTTCAGTGACTCCTCCTTTCACAATTTTGTGACGTTGACGAGGAAGCAAAAACCTACAGCGATTACAAATAACTGCTACGTGTGTGTGTGTGTGTAGATGACCTCCCGCTATGGATCCATCATAACCTTTCTCACTCCCGTCTTTTTTTAATACGTCATCAGTACTGATACAAATCCAGAGTTGTGGGTCAGTATTTTTGCAAAGATTTTTTTTAGAAGGGGAAGGGAAAAAAAACTGGGTACCTTAGATGAGGGACAATATTCCTATTGTAGGCAAAAATAATAATAAAAGGGAAAAAGGGGGGAGGATAAAAACGGAACTGTTTGTGATCTTTGATAATGCCGAGTGTTTTCAGTGTTCGTCATCGGGACTCAGCGTCACGCCTTGCTCAAGGTGGGACGCACGACAGTCACGTGATCGATGATGACGAATTACGCTTCCCCCCCCCCCTTCGTCTATTGTCTTCTGTCTCTGTCCCACCATTGGCAGTTTTTCGCCGTGTTGTAACCATTGAAATGCAAAAGATTGATCTGCGCCTCCAATATAACGCAAATTTATATTCCAGCCTGAATGACAAAGCAGGCAATGGAAAAGAAGGATATGTTTCTTATCTGAAATTTATTCACTTCGATTATCTGCAGTTGCGGTCATCTCGTTCGTAGACTGCAGATGACCTCGTTCGCAAGTGTGTGAAATTTTGCGTATTCACATGGCAGTTAGAAATGGAGTGTAAAATGTTCTGTGACCTGCACCCGTCTGAAGTGCGACGAACTCTGAGACCAAGTACGAAATTTGGGGGGGAGTGAACATCTATAATATTTCAGGAGCCAGTTTATTAAAAAAATAAAAGGCTTCATAATAAATGCAAAAAAATTAATTAGGAATAATTTGCTATAATAATATAGTAGAATGATTCAATTGTTCAAACAAAAATATTTGTGTGATTTTAATTAATTCTAACAAAGAATCAAGTTTTAATGCATTTAATTTAGTTATTTTTTTATTCAAGTATTTAAAATCAAAATAAAGGGCGTAATTTAGAAGCTCTTTCTAATATTTGTTTTAATTAGATTAATATCCACTTTCTAAGCTATACGTAAAAGTTTTAAATCAATTTCTGCTGACAAAAGTAGTATCAGACCTATAAATTTTCTCACCATATTAATTGGAGGACTTCTGCACTCTAAGACAATCCTTATTGTAGATCATCTTCTTATACAGCTGATTTTTTTTTTAAATTTCTGGATCAAATATATTGTTCGTACAATAATGAATGATATTAAAAATTTAAACTTTTCAAAACTGACCAGACAATAGTAATATTAAATAATTTCTTAATAAATATATCTATTATTTTTCAATAATATTTCAGAAAACTAAAAATTTCAAATAGAAGGTGTTAAAAAGGGGAAAAAAAGGAAAAGAAAAAGTAATAAAATTACTTTAATAAAAGCTTCAATAAGTCGTCCCACTGATGAAGCAATATTTACTATCTTCTTTCTAATCAATATTATTTATCGTTATTAGAAAATTTGTTTTCCTAAAATTCAAATCGCGTAAACTGTAGACGTAGTATTAAAATGCGATCTCTGCTTCTAATGATATTATCCAATTCCGTCTAACAATATGATATTGTTCAGCTAATAGAAAGGCAATATCTGTATGAAAAGCGACCGTGCATTTATACGAAATGAACAAGCTTCCGAAATAAGGCACCTGGCGAGCATAAATTAATAGGCGGATAAAACAGTGGAACGTAATGCGGGAGGGAACGAAATGGGGTGGTCACTTTCCCTGGACACTTTATTAGCCACTGGTAAGAGGTCGTTTGCGTGTAAATCATTGGATAGACAAAATGAGGCTTTGAAAACTATCGCCGCTGTATAGGTAGGAGTAAATAATGAACATTCGGACCAACCGGGCAGGAAGGGTATTGTTTCTATAGACAAGGAATGAAAATGTCTAGTTCTGATTTCGCAACTGAAAGACATTGCGTTTATTGACGATGATAATGGAAGAAAGGAACAATGACTTATGATTTTTGAATTGCGAAAAATAAATGTATTTTGTGATTGTTTCTCATAGAAATTAGAGGATATGCCTTTCTAGATTGGCTGTTATCCTGTTAATGGTATCTCAGATCTGATTGCCTCAGATAAAATAATGAAAGCTGTCTAAAAGTATTTTTTTGAAGAAAATACCTTTATAATGATAATCAAACGTGATAAATTAGCAAGTACAGCATTCATTTTATGCTTTGAACAATTTATACAGCATATTCATTGAGTTAAAATAAAGATTTATCTAACATGCAAGTAATGTAATACATGGATATAAGAAAACAAAAAATATGTATAAACATATGGAACAAAAAATATATAAACATTAAACTTCAACAACTGAATTTAGTGTCTTTTTGAACAGAAATCCTATATTTTTGTTACCGCAATTGATTGAATTCATTTAAATATTTCAATTTGTTTTAATAATCTTAGGTTAATAAACAGTTCATCAGAATTTTTGGAATAGTAGTGTTAGACCAAATCTCGCTTTTATTTAACATTTGAATATTTTTAATTTAAAATAAGATAGAATAAAAAAAGATCTTTTACTTAAGAAAGAGGATACAAAACGTAATTACACTTTCGTACATAAATTTATTATCTATATTAATCACCAAAAACAACATAAATAATTCGGATTCTTTTTAGAATAATTTTTTTAAAAAAACTTTAATTTTGCCATAAATTTGTTGATAATTTCAAACAGAGAAAAAAAAGAGAGCTCATTATAACTTGAATGAACATATCGCATTTAAAGACTAATCTTTTCCAACATTTTTAATAAATATCCACCATTAAATAAGTACGCAAAATCTTCAGGAGAATGATGAATTTACGAACAATTCAACTTTTTAATTTAACTCTCCAATTCTCTTTGTTAATGACTATTAAATATAATTACTTATCCCTCTCCGTACATTAATTCTAGGATGAATACAACCTTAAACAAACCAACTTCATCTTTTCCAAAACTTTAAACAGCAACTTCTCAAATCATAAAGAATTTTTTAAATCTCCCCCTTCCACCCCATGCAACCTTTTGTGCTCCTACCAATCAGAATTTCCAAGTTGATCGTATACCTCTCCAGGAAAACTTTTTCGTCTAAATTAAATATAAACCTCATTTAGCAACTCACCCACTACACACCTCCCCTTTTCGGCGAAATAAGTTCCACGTTGCTCTCTGTGTTAATCAAACAAAATAATAAACAGCAAATTAAATACACACACACAAAAAAAACGGGCATACTCTTCCTACGGATAATAAACTCATGAAATTAATGTAATCAAAGATTCCGCCGCAACAGTTAGTGGAAGCAGTTAACGGAATTTTATAAACTTATTAATTCATAGACAGAGAGAGAGAAGAAAAAAGGCGTTTTTCTCACGCGAATACCTGTGCCAGAAAGGGGAGGATGTCTTAATTGTTAATTCCATAAGCCAAAACGGAAGAAACATTTTTACTTCTGTCTTGGGCAAAGGCCTAATTTTTCCGTCAGGTATTTGAGTGACGTCAAGCCTATCTCTCTCTCTCTTCAGTTATAAATGAAGATGTGCACCCCTGGTTTTGCGGAATCCTTTAAAAATGGAGCTGCAAGTTTCGGAAAACATGCAATTATGCATAAATGTGGGGTGTGAAAGAACAGCGCTACTTCTCGAAAAGTATAACAGCTTCTGAAAGAAAACTGCATGCCAATAGATTTAATCATTTTGCCCCAAGTACGGCTCCGCGTTTTCGTTTCTACTTTGCAGGGGCTGTATATAAATTATATGAAAATTGTTGTTAAATAAATAAAACCGAAACCAATATTGATACTTTTTATTTCAAAATTACTTAAGAAATAAGAACATTTGAGACAGCTACAAACATATTCATTTTTTATATCATACGATTATTTTTAAAGAATAAGCATTGCAGTATATCTATACCAAAAGAAAGAGTTAAAAAAATGTAGTCATTCAGTAACTATTTATATTATTTATATAATATTTCGCAAATTTTGTTGTTTCTTTTCCTTCTGACATAAAAACAATGACTTTCAAGAAATAAAATAGTTTATTTAATTAAGTTTTTATTTATAATAGTTATTACTGATCAAATGACTTAATGTATTAATCAAACAAATTATGTTTAAGATATAGCAGACTGTGAATGTGCAATAAGTCATTGACTGTCACCTTGTATTATTTTTTAAATACTAAGCATTGCTTTAATACTAGATAAGTAGGAATTGTTTTAGACTAACTTTTAAGATAAAGACGTTGGTTTTCTTCATTTTTATCAAACTCTAATGAAAAACTTAAACGATAATAACTGAGACAAAATATCAAATTAATGGGTTTAAAATAAAAACATTTGGTTTCAAAATAATATTTTTTTTTTGATTTGCATATTTTCTGTTATATTGATTAAATTTTACAATACCCACCAAGTTATTTCCACAATAATTTTTTGGACTATTTCGGAGTTAAGTTTACTAATAATATACAAACACATTGTTTATCGTGCAAATAATCATATTCACTCATTTTGTAGCAATTTTTGCTGCCATAGAGCTCTTTATAATCTGCCTTTAAGCAGTTTTCATCGATTCTTTTATCCAATTTCTGTAATAATATTTGCATTTGATGCAAATAATTTTCAGTGTATTTATAAACATTCCCTTACATAATAGGCTATTTTCGCCTGTTAAATTGGTATTTGATTTATTTTCTATTCATTCTTCTCTAAAATATTTTGTAATACCCTGTAAACAGATTAAATATTTTTCAGAATCACTGTTATCGCTCAATAACTTTAGATAGACAACATGTTACATATTAAAATGTAATCTAAAACAGAGAGAAGAAAGAGAATAAATTTTTCTTGGGGTGAAAAATCCAGAAAGTTTTTTTTTCTTTGTTAAAAATTATAAAACAGACTTTTTGGACTACTTGTGAAACTTTTATACCTCAAACCATATATTTACCAAACTCAGAGCAATTCCCAAATCGCAATTCTAAATTAATAACCTTTCATATTCCGTTACTTTCGAACTTCTCAAATAAGCCGGGGAAGCACCCTCTCCGCCTTGCCGGAACTCTTTTCTTGCGCGGTCCCCATCTAATTAATACGCCGTTCATCTGGCAAGGATGAGCGGTGGGAGGCAGGGCAAGGGTGTTCAATTTTCAATTAGCGTTTACAGGCTAAAAACACAGGTAACCACGCTATTCGGAGCAGGTGGGAGTAGCTTTTCTTCCCAGAAATTGCCCGCACCCCAAAATAACAATCTCAGCATCAATTAAGGAAGGCCCTTCCTCTGTTTTACTTTCTTTGAGATTTATTCAGGTAACATCATTCATCTAATTTGGATGTTAGAACAGAGATTTTCCTCGATCTCTTTCCGGTTTGCAAATGAAGCTGTGATATTTGCGGCAAATCGAACGCTTCTTCGCTTAATGTGTATTGGTTTTGCTCGTAGACGATAAATAATTAACCATGATTAATGATTTAGAGTGGGGGCCTATAGCGAAAATGAACGTAAACCAGCGGATTCACTGCTTTTTTTTCTTCTGAAGTTGTGTTTATCATGTTAAGTGCATTGTTGGCTTTATTAAGAATCGATCTCGGGTAGTAAATATATGTTTTGTGGACGAGCTGGGTGTAATTGAAATATCTTGGAAATACTTAGGTTTATATTCATAAATAGCCTTGCAGAGCAACAAATAACAATAAAATTTTCAAGGGCAAGAAAAACATGCAAATATTTCCAAACTTGATGAGGTCTAAATGAAAAATGATTCATTTTCTTTCTTTATGAAACTGTGCTTATAATACTTGGTATAGTACAAACTTTTTTGAAGAAAAATCTCCCGCTGAAAATAAATATCCTGTGAAAAAGCAGAAAAATATTACCAGTGATTAATATTTCATAGATATTCCTGCAAAACAATAAATAACAAGAATTTTTAAGAAAACAATACTTTAAAGAGTTTTCCAAATTCGCCGGAGACTAAAAAGAAAATTAAGATAAATAATCAAAAGTCACTGTTTATTTTTATGGTTTCATGTATATCATCAGTTATATTGGCTTTATAAAAGATAGATCTCACACAGCAAATTTATGTTTTGTGAAAGAGATTAAAAAATTGTGTTTATAGTACTTATAATAATGTGTTTATAGTATACTAATTATCTTGTCTGCTTTAGAGAAGATCGATATCGCATAACAAATATATATTTTGTGGAATAGATTTAAATATCTTGAAAATATTGTGATTATTAATTTGCAAATATATTCATAGTATGAACTGAAGGAATTTACAAAGCAAGGAATAATTTCAAAATATTTACTTATTTAACATATATAGTAATTTTCAGTCTTCATATGTAATTTATACAGATTGGAAAACTATTGAAAATATTACTATTCGAAAATCTTAGTAGTTCTCTTGGATGACACATTATGAGCATTTCACTATTTTTTCATAGACAATTTGTTTCCATATTTGATCAATAATGAAAGAAAAATAAACTATACACAGAGCAAGATTTTAGACAGGGTTTAACGATTATTTAAACTACAGATTATTTCCTCAAATAGCACCAGATTTCCGTTATGTTGAATCTAAAACCTTTCTTTAATATATCATCCAGAATTCTTAGTTTTTTTTAAAAAACTCATAAGCCTGAAACATAAATTATTTTATTTAAATTAATGCATGTTTATAGTTTTAAATCCTCTGATAATTTTGTGTCTATTTAAGTAAAATAATTTGATGAAAATTTTAAAAAATGAGGAATGAACTTTGCAGTAATTTATATTTAATTAAAAATAAGGAAAATTTACAATAAGAATTGTTAATTTCAAAAACAGATTTGAATAAAAATAAAATTTTGAAATTTATAATTTTACGGATGGTTCATTAATGAATTGCAAATAAAGATATTCCTTTTAAAAAACTGATTACTAACTGAATATTATTTCAGTTTCTAGAAAATCAAAACTATAATTTCCTCTAAATGCCTAATATAGTTTATTAAAAAAATGAATATTTTTCGAAAAGGGTTAAAAATGGATTTAGAATATGATTAATTAGCCATCATAGTTTAGTAGAAATATCAAATTCTAAATTAAAAAAATATATCTGCAAATTAATCATAAAATTTTAGATCAGTACTTTTTTAAAAATTAAACTATTTAAACCATCTTTTATCTTTCTCACAGAAGACGTTTTTTCCCTCTTAAAACTTAGAATTCCATTCTCATGAGTAATGAAGCATAGAAACGAGAGATTATTAACCGCAATAGAGGAACAATTTTTCTTTACATTTAAAATTTCTCATAACCATCTTTTAAAAATGCAATAAACATATCAATATAATAATTTAACCCGCTCAATGACTTGATTACGCGCAAGAATTTTGCATCAAAAAGAAGGGAAAAAACACACACAGCAGTTCGTTTAAATCTTTCCCTAACACAGCTGGCTAAGAAGCATTTCTAAAAGTAATTGATAACGCATTCTTTTTATTTTTCTGAAAAAACGGGGGAAAAAATTGAACAAATTCTTCACATCCGAAGAGAAAAGATAGCAGCGAGTAATTAAATCATAAAAATATTCCGATGCTTATAATTTTACCGTTAATGAAGATTCGGCGCAAAAACGATTTGAGATTCCGCCCGATGCGAATTTTTAGAGACACAAACGTTAATTCGCTTAGCACCACATAAACCTACTACTGCAGCAACGCTTCATTAATTAAAACTACAAGTATATTTTAACGTTTTTAAGAAACACTTTACGTTCTAGTTTAATCCATTTAATTTTGCAGCGATAAATAATGAAATGTTCAACTCATAATAATCCAACCTTTTTTGATGAGTGCATTCGGTATCTAATTTCTTGGAGAAGCAAGCGCCTTTTCTCTGATGAGAACGCGATGTTTTTTAAGATTTTTTTTTATCCATCACACAGTGCTGTTCTTTCCCCTTTTTCTACAGCTAATCTCACTTTACTCATCATCTTGATAAAAATTCATTATCCATTTTTGCCCATTTCAGGCGCTAAGTGCAAACAATTTGTTCGAACCTGTATCACTTTGAGTGGTTCGGAATAATTTTTCTTTGTGCCTACCTGCTTTTATTATTATTTTTTTCGAAGTATTATTTATCATTATGTGAAAGATTAATTTGCGAATTATGAACAAAATTCATCGTGAAAAAGCGACGGAATCTCATTATCGATTTTTAATTCAGGGGAAAAACATATAACCCGATTAATCGAAATCGTTTTCGTGTACACGGTCATTAAAAAAACCTTTGCAGCAACATCTCAATTATTTAATTTGTCCTTAATCACCTAAAGTATTATTTTTAAAGAAAAATTTTTGAGAAAGAAAACATGCTTTCCAGGGAAGCAGTCAATTTTTAGAAAAAGAATTTTGTTATTCGTAATAATATTAACAAACTTTTTCCTGAGATAGGTTTTTGTTTGGGGCTTGTTAGCCTCTAAAACATAAGGAAAATGCTATAAGAAATTTTATTCGGTCAGATGAAGAATTTTGCGAAGACACCTACTGTCTTATTCTTTACATTAGCTATTTCCAAAACTGAGCATTCTTTAATTTTTTTTTTTGAAATATGCTTTTAAAGATTTAACTCATTGAACTAACATAGAAAAACAAGAATTTTAAAACAGCGCACGGAATATTAATAAATCAACATAAATATCAATTCATTCTTTTAATTTTTATTTATTTATTTATTCATTTTTTAGAATTTATTATTTGTCGAAACGATGATTTCTGAAAACTTACTGGATAATAACTACTGTTGGAAAGGGATAATTCTCCCTGCTTTCTATCAAATCATGTCACTAAATTTGTAGTTGAGCTTATCACTTGATGTATATTGCTAAATTTTCTTAATAAAGGTTTGAAAATTTGTAATTACGCTACTTTACAAGCAAGCAATTTATAAAAGTCATTTTTACAAAATTATAACTCCCTCCTTAAAGGTGCTCCTGAAATGCTTATTTGAATTACCGTTAATAGGCAAAATTATTTTAAGTGATTTTTTGCTTTTTAAAAGCTTCTTAAATAATATTCAATAAACGTATGTAATAATAATAAAAAAAAATAACGGCAACCGTGACTCCCCTACCGAAGGGATCTTTTTTCCCTTTCCTTTGAAGAGTGGGTACGGAAAAAAAATCACATGCCTAATGCATTTGTGAACAGAAGTGGAAAAAAATAACTCTGACACAGGCAGTATTACTTTTTATATAGCCACTCCTACCTGATGACTTAATTCGCACCATCAGAATCAATATTCAAATGAGCCGCTTCATGTGTATACATGTGTGCAAAACAAGAAAAAAAAGTGTTCAAGGCAAAAAAGGGGGGGAAAAAACTGTCCCCAAAAAAATCCCCACCGTGGTGGTGACATTAATTTTTTTTTAGCTTTATGTCTTTCCATTAACATCATATTCTTCTACACCTAGAAGCGGGTTAAATTATGATACGATGAAAAAAAATTACCCTAGAGGAAGGGAAGGGAAGGGGAAAAAATTCATTTTTTTTCCCGGTCTAGTTTATAAAAACAAAAATGTCTTGTGGGTGTGGGGAAAATTGTCACAATTGCTTGAACTTCTCCCAAGTGGTGATTAGTGTTACAGTACAACCATTTAATTTTTTTTCTTATCAATTGGGGTTGTGCGGTAAGGTAAGAAGCATAGGAAAGGAGCCGAGGAAAAGTTTTGGGATATTTAAAATTTGGGGAAATGTCACTTAAATTATGCACAACAGGTTTTGAGTTACATTCATTGGCTTAGTTGACTTTTTTTTTTTTTTTTGCAGTTCTTGCTAAAATATTATTTACAAATAAATATCAGATTTTTTTTGTCTAATATTTTGATATTATGTCGTTTTGTATAAAATCTTGTCATTAATAAGATTTATTAATGTACCTATTAGATATTTTGAAAACTTAATCTTTTATAGTTCTGATCATCAAGAGATTTTTTTTTTTATATAACCTGGAACATTTTTATTCACTTTTTTAACAAAACACTTTAAAAACTAATAAGAAGTTCTGGCTAAGAATAGCAAATAAAACATGATTTTTATTTGATTGAAAGTTTTTAAAAAAGGCTCTTAAATCTCAAGATAAAAATCCAAAATTTAAATATTACTTCCACCCTCTGCTAACATGAAAGCACTTTTACTCATTGAAATGAATAAAAAATTATGGTATTAGTAATAAATATAAGATAAAAAACTATTTTTTAAAAATATTTCACACAATATCGTTTCGTCCATGTCTACGTGCCATAAAATATAAAATCCAGTAAACAGGTATTATTCATTGTGAAATGAAAGCTAATAAAATACATTTTATAATCACATTCTACCCTTAAAAATTTCAATCAATGAGTTATGTTTTTATGAATAATTATAAAACATAGAAGATATATGTAAATATATCTTAATTATTTGGTAAGAACGTTATTAAAAACGTACGTTTAGCGTTTAAAAATGAAATCATCAAATACTTCAAAATAATCGTCATAAAACAACTTCAGACGTCTCAGTTTCGCTTAAGAGCTAATTACCTTCAATGCAAACAATCAAACGAAGTGTCTTAACTACATTTAGCGCAAAAAAATGTATTGCTAGTGAGTTTAAATAGTCATTATTGAAGCTGAATTAATGCTCTTTGCTTTTCAAACCCATTTCCTTCATTTAAAAACATAGCTTTCATCTGGTGTGTGTTTGAAGGTGATAAGTCGAGAGATTTTTCAATCATTCTCCACTTCCAGACATAATACATCAGCATCATGTTTAATTCGTCGTCTTTACGAGAAAGTGGAAGCTTAACTTTAAGTGTTTTTTCCATCGCATAAAACAGCAGTCGTAAGCAGAAGTGGTTTATTATTCCACAGCACAGAATATATTTGCCTTTCTTAAAAAAATAGGAAGGTAAAAAAAACCTTTTTCGACATGCTCACACACACATACCTAGTTCCTACTTTTGTTTAGGGCTTAATATGCTACTTTATACAAAAGTTTTCTTCAGAACTGCTTACTATTCACGAGAAGGAGTGCGCGATAACAGGAAGAAGATGCCAGGGTAAAAATGCATTAACTGAATTTTTTTTCCACCCTACTTTTCTGGGAGTTTACCGAAGGACTGTTGTTGGAGGTAAGAAAAGAGCAAGAAAAAGTGCAGGGTAAAAGAATGTTATGCAAGGTGTTGACTTTCAAATTTATTAAAGCATTAACATTTTCTATGCCCGCTTAAAACCGATGCTAAAATGTGTACTTAATTCACAACAGCTGCTCGAACAGTGCGAGGAACTTGAAAGGAAGTGACTGAAATCCACGTTCTAAAATATTCACGAGAAGTTGTTTTGGGGGGTTCGGGGGGAATATTTTGTGTGTATGGAGGAGAAAAAAAGAGTGCTTGAAACAAAGAAAATCGCATTTAATCGAACGACTGTTATGTTTTTAAGAGATTTTCTTCACCCTCTTCGAAAAAACTATCCCTCCCCCTTGAGGGAAGAGAAAAAGTTTGTGATCTATGTACTGTGTTTAGGAATATTTTTGACAGGTGTTCCGTCATAAATAGAAAGTACCTTGAAGTGATTTTTAAGCAGGGAATGGAAAAGTACTTCAGGAAACGATAAGTGGCTTACTGAACAATTTACTTATGAACAGAGGAATAAATTTTAGACTTTAAATATTTTTGAAGGTTGGATTTAAATATTTCTCTTAAAAGCACTGTTAATTAGGACTTAGTGCAGTTTTAAAAATCACTTATACACTTTTTTTAGGGCAGTAACTCAAGAAAAAATAAACATCTTGTTCTTTAAGACTCAATTTTTACTCAATAACATACTAAAAATGCATGTAAATAAATAAAATTGCTTACACGTAGAGAAAATAATTACATGACAACTCTTACTATACAAAAACGTTTAACAGTAAATTAAATAAAAAAGCATATATTATTAGTTTAATAAGAATCAGATCTATAAACTACACATAACTTAAAGACGGCAATGAATGTTATAAAAATTATTTTAAATGTTATTAAAGCATAATAGCATTCTAATAAACCCGACATAATAATATGTGATGTCATATTTAGTGAAATTTACAAAATTTTAAACCTTGAATAAAGCTCAACATAAAGTAAAATTCCGTTTTTTTAATTAATTTTTTTTCCTTTTAAGGAATCTTCTGGAACAATATTCTGAAAAGTTTATTTGCAATCCAGCTATATTTTCTGAAGAATATGTGTTAAATGAACCAACAAGATATCTTTTTTAAAAATACTAAATAAAGAAATCATTCACTGAAATAAAAATTTTGCTTCTAATGACAGCTCTTGAAATCGTTAAGAAATTCGAGTCACGCTGTAGACTCCCCGAGTTCGAAAATTTTTCACATTATGTCTAACTCTAAAAACATAACTCTAAAACGCCTATGCTATATAGACGAAATTTGATATGAAGTCATTACAATAAATTTGTAGATTTCTAGCATATTTTGAGTAAAATCAGTTAAGAGGAAGTTTGTCTGGTCGTCTGTACAAAACTGTTTAATAGCTACAAAACAAAGAGAGCTAGCGGAACAAAATTCAGTACACAGATTTAACATCCATAATATAGACACTTATCAAGTTTTGAACCAGGAGTTGGTCTTTTGTCGATCTGTTTTTTCATTAAAATGCAAACAGGATAACTTGAAAATGCAGTGACTTAATATAACAAATTTAGTATATAATTTTTGTGATTGAAATTGTACTTTTGTATTAAATTTTAGATTTATTTGGTTGAAAAAAATATTCAGGTACTATTAACATGCTATTTTTCTAATTTCAGATACTATTAACAGTATGCCAAGAATTAATCGCCAAAACAAATAATTTGCCAAGGATCACTCGATGAATTCAGAAAAATTGCTAAATTAGTATTGCAAGACATTGTCATGGATAAAATTTAATAAAAGAAAAAGCTAGAATGTTTTAGGGAGACCACTTCTATCGGCTCTTATTATGATTATTCTTCTGTTCGTTAATCGTACATTAAGAGTATAAAGGAAAATAATAATAAAAAAAATATTTAATCGTGCGTCAAAACGAGCGAAATTAAGTAACACGGTAATTTGAATCGTGAGCTTTTCTGGCACCCTTTGCTACATTTGTAAATAAAAGTAACAAACGGCAGATGTAGCGTGACCACAGAAACGGGAAGATGCATTTCTCACTTTTGGGGTGTTACCTCCCATTCCGGTGTGTCTAAAGAAAGGGAACAATAGACCGAACCGTTTCGTGATCTTATAATAGCACTCAGAATCTCTTCGTGATTCGGGTTTTGTCACTAAATTCTCTGCAGATTCGCTTGTTGGAAAAGTGGCACAATTCTTCTTTTTTCAGATATCCAACTTTAAAACAAATATATGTGAATGGTCTGTTATCTCGATTAGTGTAATAATCCAATTACTAACTAAAATTTTACAATTGATTAGTTTTTCTAGGTGAATAAATCTGTGAATAGTTTATAATGTAAATATTTTCAACGGCGTACTTTGTTTCGCTGGCCGAGTGCCATGCTGTATGGGAAAAAACACAATTTATAACAAATTACGTTAAGATTTAAAAATAATTTTATTGTTGAAATTTACAGGAAAGTATGATATTGCTAGCGACATTTGCTCGATTTTAAATAAAATACAGGTGTCAAAATGAAAATCGATTCTTTTTTATTGTAGTTATTTATTTTTCTTCTAGTTAAAAAAGTATTTATTTTAAACTCCAACATATTACATAAAATTTCGTAAAAAAAAAAAATGAGCTTTACAGTCTACTAATGAAACAATATCATTCTTCTAATAAAATCCTCAACATATATCGAACGATTAAGGGTATAAACCCCATAATTTGATTTTTAAAGAATCCACAATCATGCAAAACCCAAAAAGAATCAAATTCTATAACATTTTTGTGAATTTGGTCCTATAAATCAACATTGAAGCGTATGATTCCTTTTCATAATATTCTCATTGGAAATAAAATTGAACTTATTTAAGTTTCTTAACTTTGTAAAGGTCAAATACGTAAAGGTAAAGATGAAAAATTACGTATCTTCTTTCAGACGAAGTTACTTCACTTTAGTTCTGAGCAAGTACTGCCATAGCGTGACAGCCAAGAATAGTCCTCTTTTCTCATTTCATACAAACAAGTTACCAGTGTTTGTTTTAATAAGGTGTTTGCTCAAAATCACAAAAGAGTCGGAAAAATAGACATTACCAACTCATTTTCTTTTCCAAAATGCAAAGTAATCATTCTCTTTCTTTTTAATGTCTTTCTTGCAAGCAAGACTTTTTTTCTTTTGTTGCTGAAGAAGAAATGTTGCAGTCTACTGCCATTTTGGATAGAAAATGAAATCATTATGGTTTTATTGTGTTAATAATAACTAATCGATTTTCTTCTTCTAAAACTAAAGAAATATTTTTTATATTTATTTTGAAAATATTTTCCTTTAAATATAGATAATGCATCCCGCAAAAAGAGCTCGAAATTATTGTGTCTAGAAAAATTTCGAAAGTCTAGAGTACTTTAATTTATGAAATGTTCTGAAAAACATAGTAAACAGGAAAAATAAAAATTTCAAAGCTTATAGATTTGTAAAAATCTTAGCATTCTAAATTTTTTTAATGTTCAGCATTTGTTTAGTAATAGAATAAGAGATCATCTGTTTTCGTGCTAAACTTTGAAACGTCTACTTTTAAAATAAATCAAATAAAAACCTTAGAAATTAAACCTTGTCTTGACCAAATAATAATGTATTATTCCTAAAAAAAATCTTTAATTACAGAAATTTAAAAAAAATGTTTCGTGTAAAGTCATTTTCTTTGACGAAATCCAATGGAAAAATAGAAATGAATATCCTGAACAAAATGATGTTACGTTGAAATAAAAGCATTAGAAGATTGGGCTAGTCTAAAAATTTTGCTTATATCTTAATGCAAATTATCAAATGATTCGTGATACTAAAATTTTCTATAATTTTACTCATCAAATTTAGGGTATGAAATAAAACATTTCTCGATGAACATGACAAACATGGCATTTGATATTACTCACAAAGTTTCAAAAATTGTAAATCTTGCATGTTTCAAGAATGCTCTTTCAATTGTTCAATAAACTAACAGTGTAAACATAAAAGAATAATGATTTTTTATTTAAAATTCTCGTAATGCCCTTTTATACTGGTACACTATTCAACTAACTGCTTAATAAGACAGCAATATACGTAACCAAAACCTATATATATATATATATATGGGTTTCTCGTTCTTTACAACAAAATAATCATTGATAAATGAAACCCAATTGGGAATTATAATGTAAAAATGTCAAAGAATATTAAGCATATTGAAAATTTAATAACTTCGCATAATTTCTAAATAATTAGTGTTCTCCTAATGCCTAAAAACAAAATGATGGTCAAAATCATACAAAAGAAACTAGAACGACTCCTAAATTTAAAAATCTTACAATACACCCGAAAATCGAGACTCTACCCAGCAGACTTTCGAGATAGGAGCAGTACGTACTCTGCACCACAAGATTTATCAGCCACACCTAAAGGAAACATCCCTATCTGGACGTTGAGAATTCATTACCCATTTCCATCCTAAGGGTGGAAGACTATCGTTTCCCACCCTCACGAAACCTCTTAACCTCACATTTTTATCCCCGCAACCATAATCTGCGTCAGATAATGGAGTCGGAAATGAAATAACGGCCCAAACAAAACGGCAATGTGGGGACGACAGAGAAACCACAGACAGTGCGCTATCTTCTGCTCCATAACACTCGTGAAAACGAAGGGTGGTTTTCCACTTCAACCAGCAAAGAATAAAGAAGCACAGCCAGACTTTCTGATGGCAATATCCCATATCCCAAGCAGACAGGAAGAAGCCTCGACAGAGATAGGAATGTCTCGGGTTGCATAAAGTTCTGATACCACTTGGTAAACTTAGCCATATTTATGGTGTAAACTTCGATTTTAGATTAATTTATGCCAGGGGTGACGAATGTATAACTGCGCTTTGACGAAGTTGGCAAAAAGGTACAGATATTTTTTTGGCAGAAAGGACCATTTATGTCAGATAAATTTAGTGTAGGAAATAGACTGGTGTGTACATTAACTGATCTTTATTGCACAAAGAAAGACTTTGATAATAACAAAAAAAGTCGGCAAATGCTACGGAGGAACGCTTTTTATCTTTTGTCGTGATTAGATAAAGACATTTATTGGACTACCAATTAAGATTTTAGGCTTATCTTTTTTTAGATTTCGCAATTAAGATTGAAGGCCATAGACAGAAGTTTGTGGAATTACTGATGTGCATTAAACATATGCGATATTTCTTTTAATCAGTGTATTATATGAAAATATAAATATTTATTTCCCAAGTAGCATTTTTAGCATAAATGCGAATAAATACTGTCAAAGAATTTAAGAGGTCCTTTATAATTTTGAGATAATTTAAACCAATAGTGTAAGATAAAATCAAAATGTTTTTGTTGCTGAATTTCGGGGTAGGAGGGGATATCCTTTGTAAATATCTACCATATTCATGCAGCTATCTCCTTTACACTGCACTTAATGAAAATAAATTTTTTACTTTTACTTTATAAGTTTAAAATGGCAAAGAAAACGAAATTGGATTTTTGTTTTCAGTGTTTGAATCAAAAAACCGGAAATATGGTGCTAAGGAATCAATCAATCATAAGCTAGGATATTTTAATAACAGATAAAATGAATCAATATTTGTAACTTTTTTTCTATGATTGTACGAAGAAATTGCAAAATAAGCGATATTTTCAAAATTTAAACCATTGAATTGATTGCAGCTTTGTAACAATTCTATTGAATATTTGAGTTAATAAAATTGGTAATTTTTGTTGAAACGACAAATATTTGATTTATGAAAGCAATAAGTGGTCCCAATTATAGAACAAGTATTCATAAATGGAAATCACCAATTAAATGTTTTATGAACAAGCTGGCATTTACTCTGGTGTAAAGCAAATAAAAAATGTAATTACAT
This sequence comes from Argiope trifasciata, assembly GCA_026543055.1. Classification (NCBI taxonomy): domain Eukaryota; kingdom Metazoa; phylum Arthropoda; class Arachnida; order Araneae; family Araneidae; genus Argiope; species Argiope trifasciata. Next base: position 1,204,502 of record JAPMOQ010035930.1, read on the forward strand.
ACAATTTAACTGCATAAGAGAAAACTTATTTTACTGTCATTTACTATGATAAATGTATACAAACAATTGAAAGATATACATTTGCTGTTAGTGTTATCTAAAAATGTATAAAGTTGAATACAAATAATAATAATGAATTGGATTGCTTGAATAAACATTAATATTATCTTAAATAAATGGACATTAGAGAAAGTACAGAAAAAAGGCTTGAAAAGGGGGAGGGACTAAATCTTCGAAGTTTTGGGACTATATGAGGAAACTAAGAAAGCAAAAAATGTTAATTCATAAAATGTCATACTGAATTCACACATTTTAAGTGAATGTGAATTTACAAAAAAAAATATTTTTGCTTAAATTCTGTGTAAATAAATTTATAATTTAATTTAGGAAGTCAGTTTCCTTAATTGAATAAATGACGCAAATTTGAATTCAATTTCATCGGCTTTAAAATGCATTTTCTAGAAATTTAGCTATAATTTTATGAATTACAATTCTTATTCCCCAGCCTGTTTCTTTTTTTTTAACAAATTCATTTTTATTTATTGTACAGTTAAAGAAAATTCTTTTTTGAATGGAAAACACAATAAATATGTCTGTTACACACAATTCTTTGGCGATTTCAGTAAATAAACTGGTAACTTCATAAAAGTTTCAATTTTTAACAGCTGTTTCATACATTTAAAATTAAGATTCATTTTGTGTTTTAAGAAAAACGTAAGAAAATCGTCATATTCAGAACAATGAAAAACAAATCTAAAACATAGAATCGTCCTAGAAATGTGAATTTTAATGCGTTGCGAAAAAGGATGTTGTGGAATGAGAAATGTTCCTAAAACAATTAAAATTTTTTGCCAAAGCTTAAGCCTGAATTTTTAAAATGGAAAAAAAGAAAGAAAGAAAGAGCGAATAACTCATTTCTAGTTCTTTCGTACCAAGTTTCTGAACATTAGGGATGCTTCAGTGTACTTAATAATACCGCAAAAGTCGTGTAAATATTATTACTTTTTTGCGCTGATTTAATATTCGCTTGGACTGAACCTAATGTATTGTTATTAACGTCTCTCCCTTCCACTGGAACAATGATAAAAAGGGAAAACATTAAAAAAAAAAGTGCTTTAAAAAAAACTAAAAAGTTAAATTCTCTAGAAAATAATTGAATTACCCCGCGGTGGTATAAGAAACGAAACCTTGAACGAAAAATAAACTAAAATAAAATGAATAAAAAAAAATTCTTTTTTGGGAGGGGGGGTGAGGGGGAAGAGAACAACTCCAACTTTCTCCAAAGATGTGTTCTTCCCTTTTTCATTTATAACCACTGCGAAGTAAAGAAACGCCGAAAGGTGGCGGGAGCGAATTTTGCATTAGCAGCCATAACTGCCATTAATTTTTAGTCCTCTCTGCCACAAATCCAATTTCTAGACGTTTAAAAAAATGACTTTTCCAGTTTCAAACTCGAGTAATTGTGTGTCGCCATGCGAAAAAGATCCAAGTAGAGACTGATCGGTACGTTTGGAAATGGATTAATTAGTTAGTTGGTTGAATATTGCTTTTTTTACTCAAAATTTGCGTTTACCTATGGATCAATTGAGATACTTGGTTGTGGTTATGATAAAGGTTTTTTTACCAATATTTGATAACAATTCAAAGGAATATCGTATGACATTTGTAAGTAATCAAATTAATATATAATGGAAATAAGATTGCAAGATAAATTCATGATTTTTAGGTAAGGTCTTTAACCAGTTAACTGTTTTTACCGAGTATATTCGTCATGGAAATACAATATTTGAATTACTATTACGAGTCTATCCATCAGGAGAAATAAGTAGAGACAATTTGAAGTTTGAATTGCAATTTTAGTTAAAACACAAACATATTCGTAAATTTCAAAATGCTTAAAATATCTTGAGGCCAAGTCGAAATCAAAGAGAAAATAATAAATTATTATATGCTGTACTATGCTTTGCTCTTTACTATTCTCTAACAGAAAATTAAAAGGAAATTGTTTAATATTTAATCATTTGTTTTGTAATGAAATTTTTCATTGTTAAATCAAAGACTTTCATGGCTTTCCTCACTGTAAATCAATGGCTTTATTCTTTCATTGCGTCTATGAATGTAACAATTTGATAAAAACAGTCGAGTCTAAAGCTCCAAAATTTTAGTTGATATTGTTTGTTTTAAACATTTTGTGCTAAAATTTAATATAATTGCTGAAACATTTAAAAATTTTACCTTTATTTCCTAATACTAATGTTCAAATATCTTAATTATTTCGATTTTAGTCATAACTAAAGAGATGAATAATCAAATGATAATTGTTTTAGTCCTAAAAAATAGATATTTTGCTATTTATTTTATAAATTATTTCGCTATCATTTTGCTATTGCCTTCAAGATTTTAAAATTGAGAATATTTTTATTGCTATTGAAGGTGTTCACATCATCATTTTTATTCATGCAATTTTACAAATATAATTTATGCATGATTTTAAATACTAAAGAAGGTAAATTAAACCTTTGAATCTATTACGTCTAACTTGTTATATTTAAAAGTTAAACGTCTGACTTGTCATAGTTAAACTATACTATTCATAGTATATAATATACTTATTAAAAAATATACTTTATTCGCCATATATAGCTTTCACAAAATTAAGATACGAGGCGGTGCATTTAGTATATAGTCGTGGATCATGATAATGCATTTATTAAAATACAATCCTTATGATGGAGATACGTTTTTCTCAGAAATAAAACATAATTTGTAGTTTTAAGGAAAGGAGTTTTGTGGGGGGGACTCATTTTTTTTGCTCTTTTTCTCTGTTTATTTTGTTATTATTATTTACTTCACATCTTTTCCTAATACAATTGCTTAGGCTGTACCACCACGTGGTTCTTTTCAGCATCCCATCTCCCGATTTGTATTCAAGCATGCATATGAAAATGCACATCACCAAGTTCTTTGCTTACATAGTAGAAGGCGGATCATCCTCAAAGGAACACAAAAAAAAGGGTGGGAGGAGGATTCCAAACAATAACTATTTAAACTCCTTTTTTTGGGGGGGGGAGAAGGGGAGAACAAGGTGTTGTAAAAAGGAGCGAAAGGATTCGGAGAAAAGAACATTTGAATGGGGCGCATCCCGACCGAAAAACTTTTGTAACGGGGCCAAGAAGGGCCCTTTTGTAAGTGAAGAGACGAGCAGAGACACAAGTCATAAAATGCATTAAGGCGTATTCTTATTCCAGTAAGGCATTCCCTCTTAAATATGAAAAGCTTTGTTGGAGGAGGTCTTAGGTACGTCCTGTGGATGTGTTTTTTTGTACGTTTTGTTTATTTCATCGTTTACGAAATTGTGAAGCGACTCTGCCCATTGTGGCGGAGACGCGTGGAGGAACTAATGGGTTATCGTGTTGCGAATGTATGAGAAGAGAGTTTCCACTCAAATTCCATTCACACTTCGCGGAAATTGTGCCCCCTTAGATGAATGGGTGTTTCAGTGATTGTTGCATGGTATCGCGCACGTGCTCAAAGAAAATTAAAAAATACTACAAAGATGAAATACATTCGACTTTATTTGATTTTAGAATTTAAAAGGCTATATCTATGTGAGTAATTTGGGTGGATAAAAATGAAACATGTTTAACTGACATTCAAATGGGTGTCTTTTTGTAATAAAGTGGAATCCTATGGATTTTTTTAAATTGAATTTCTAATCTATTTAATGAATTCCAGATGAGGATTTTTTTTATTTCTTAATTTTGTATTTCTTTGAATTTAGTTGTACTTTTTATTCCAAGTTGACATCATAAGTAGTTTTAATCGTAATTGTAGCTCAAAATTTAGAAATTTTGATACTAAATTAGTTTAAAATAATCATTATGTAGAGTAGTCGCATATTTGTTTTACAACTTTTAATCAAAAAATTATTACTCATTATATTTTTCAAAAAAATTTTAATGGGTCCAGCAAATTATTTTCTGTAATAATAGGTATTGAAAATCATATACTTCTTTTAGATTTCTAACAAAATTTGACATCTTATTAGTATACTGTGATATAGTTTGTAAATTGTTTCAAAAATTAATAATTTAAATTTTTTTTCTTTTTTTTTCTGTGTTAAATATAATTTGAAATCATATGAAAATAATTTCATTTATCAGAAAGTTTTAACAAATAAATAATGATCTTCACAAAGAAGCTAGTTTATATCCGGAAATTTATTTCGAGATTAAGCTGAAGTCAAAAGTTACACCAAAGTTAAAAATCATTAACAGTTTATTTCATAACAAGAAAAAAACAAAAAAAAATTAAATATTTTTTAAGGAATTATTTGCTTCTTTCATGTCCTCTTACATTCGGTGAATTATTGCTAGTTCGATTTTCTACTACACAATTGCCCATACTAACCTGAAATCACTATAAGCTTGATTAATTTATATTACACAATTATTGATTGATGTTAATTTTTTAACGAATAATCGTTTAAATATGCTTTAGAAATTATTTTCTTAAAAGTAATAGTGTAGCTTTGTATTAAGGATTTATTTGGTAACCAGGCAAATACTTGTATTTTTCATTCTTAACAAAAATTAAAATCTTTCAAAACATAGAAACATTCAGAAGTTGTTTAACTGACAATTACATAAAAAAGTTTATAACTTTTTCTGTAGAATTCGCGATAATTATAGAATATTATTGATTTTCTTAACTGATTTATAACTTTTTATAATTGTATAACTTTTCTGTATAATTCTGGATGATTCGTGATTTGCTTAACGGGCCTATAACTTTTTATAAATTTATAAACTTTTTTGAGAATTAGAAAATTTTTGGAATATTTCTCATTAATTTCTACTATGTTCCGTCTTAAATAAATTCCCACCAAAATTTATTTGGAATATATAAAGTAGAATTTTTAAATTTTTGCTCCGTATATATTCTATACACATTTGCACCTTGGAAATTTCTTCCAGAATTCGTCCTAAACTTATAACATAGAATTTAAGACCGTTCCTGGGCAGTAAATCAGAGAATGAGGAGGAAAAGTTTGTTTCTATTTCAGATTATTAATCTGATTTCTCGAAGGTGGCTACTGCCAATTAAAAGCATCTGTTATTATAGGGCTTAAAGGAGCATAACGATCCCCACATCATTCGTAAAATACGAGCAAGTACAGTTCTCGTAACCCACCCACCAAACTCGGAGTGAGTGAATTATGAATACTTTGCGTGAGAATAACCATCAAGATGCGTTTAAACCAGAGTCCTGTTATTAAGACTCGGCTACATTTGCCTAAACAATGAACTTCGTTAAAACATTATCGCCAAAAGGTGCAGTAAATGTTCGCCGTGCTGATATTTTGATGAACGTGAGCCGAAACTTAAATGCCTTTTACTGGGATGATACCACTTGCCCAAACTCCAGTTAAAATTCTGAAACCCTCCTTTCCAGGATATATTCGTGATATAGGATGCGATGGCGTGGGTATCCTTTTCTGTATGAATGATACAAAACAGGGAGAAGCATGAAGCATTTCAGGCAATTTTGAAGTTCCCCGAAAGTTATATTTCTATGGGAATTGTGATAACTTCTAAAATGCCAAATTCGATTATTTCTTTTGCAGGAAATAACGAAAACTTTTATTTTTTTTACTAAAAGTGAATTAAACACTCCAATGATTCTATTAAAGCATGATAACATTTAATGTTTAGCATATATAAAGGCTTAAACCTTGCATTATATTTTTACCTCTTATATTATTGTTTGTAAAAAAAAATTGTAAATAAATGTATGAGGCGAAAAGTGAGTGTCTGTGAATGTGAACAATTCTTGTTGCACTTTCGAAACAAACCATTCAGAAATTGCAAAACAAATGATTCAGAAAAAATGTCAACTCTGAAAATTATGAGTAATTTTATTTTAAAAGAAGCAAAATGCTTCGATAAAATGGAAAAAAGCAATAATTAAAAAAAAAAACAATTATATATATATATATATATATATATATATATATATATATATATATATAAGCTATTCTTAGTTGTTGGTTCTTTTAATAATTTATTAACACTTATGATTTATTGTAATACGTTCTTGTTTTATTTTTTTATCAATCCCCTCAGAAAAAAAAATCAATCATTTTTTTGCGTGGATATTATTTGTTTGTTAATAAAGATGATATCTTATAAAAGTTCCCAACAATATTGAGGCAATCATTTAAAAAATATTTTTATAGTTATTAAAAGATTATATTGAGTAACAATTTATATATATAACCGATTATATATATAATCGATCTTCATTCAAAGCTAAACAGCATTTTGCTTCTCTTTGGTTCATGAGAACAATCATGCAATGTGGTTCACTCGAATATTCATGGCAGCGATCGGGCTCAATATGCCTTTCGCTTGCCCTTTTTTCCACGGAAACACATAAATATATTATGTCTATTATCATTCTATGAAGGCTCAAGTACTGTTTACCGTTATATTTGTCATAAAAAGGAAATTGAAAGAAGAACTTAAAAAAAAATTCTCACTGATATCCGGGGCTTAACTTTATCACACCTTAAACGGCGCTCTTTTTAAAAAGTGGAATCTACAGGGGGAAAATCAGGGAAGGGTATCTTATGAGAAATGATACCCCCAGATTAACCAATGACAGATTACAAAACCATGATTCTAATGCCATTCATGGCAAAACTGATGAGATTTTCTTGCCCACTTTCCGACCAGTCATCCTTCTTTCTTGTTCTAAAAAACACAGGGTGGGGGGGGGGCCTACAGAAAAGACCGGACCATGTCCTGTACCATACCCATATATATATGTACACATATACACGTGCTTAGTCGAAGGCTAAAGGCGGCAAAGCATACATTATTTGTGGACTTTTACAATAGGCGTAATAATAGCTGATGTAAATCGTTCACTGCGTTGACATAACGCAACCAATCCCCTAGACTCCACTGTTTAGCTTTTCCATTCATTTCTTTTAGCTTCCGCCTTAAACCGCTTTATAAAGATTTTTTTTCATTCAATTCCCTCCCTGCCGTTTTAGCTATCGGACTTTTTTAAGCTATTATACTTTTTCTATACACATATCTATTCCTTATGGGATATTTTTTTAAATGTAAGAATAAATATAGTATTCGACTTTTTTTTTTCCTTCCACCCCTCTTCCTTAGCGCATGCGCTCTGACCTGTCCCTGGTCTCGGGGTGCTATCACAAAAGGCGTTTTTTTAAATGCCATTTAGTGGAAGGGGGAGGAGGTATTATAATAGTGGACCTGATTTTCCCCGGACAGTATTTAGAGGTAGAGTCGTTAGTTATCTGGTTTTTGGTGAGAATCCGGTTTGCTACATTTGGCGCCCTAGTTTGACGAAAGATTTTTATGGCGAAATATGTCTTCAGTTTTAAAAGAGTTCTCTGTTGAGTTTATTCTTTCCTTCCATAATACGTTGAATTTCTAATTGTGTTGAACCCGATAGATTTATAAGAAATATAAATTTAAAAAAAATTCAATTCCTACTTAGATCAACAAAGAAATATTTTATTTTAGTTATTTTTTATTAAATAATTCTCAAAAAAATTATTAAGTATAAAAAAGTATTGATTTTCGCAAGAATTAAGCTCGCATTCTTCACCTTCATTATTATATTGAATTAATATTTGAAAAATATGTATTAACATTGAATGTCATCCACTGCAAGTTAAAAAAATGTATTTGAATTTGGGTGAATGAATAAAAATTATTTTATTAACGATTGAAAATTTGAGCAAGATATAAGTGTGAACTAAAAATAAAAATTGAAAAAGAAAATAAAGCATTTTAATTTATTATTTGAATGATAAATTTCAATTATTCAGTCACTTATGTCAAATTCTAGAAAAAGGCATATTGAAAAACATGGTAAAAATCTAAACGTATTCAAAATTCCTTAACTATGTATAACTATTAAAATGATTAAATATACATTTGTCGAAATCAATAATATTTTAAACAATTTTCTTATTAAAAATAATTCTAACCACCAGTGTTCTAATAAAATGTAAAGAGATTCAATGAAAGTTGCTGATTAAGGGCTATGGTTTTGTTTTATGAACAAAGCATTCTTGAAATAACATTCTAATCTATTTCTTTTATGAATGAGAAACCAAAAAGTCAATGATATTCCAAATAAATCAATGTATTTCTCAACTCAAAACATGTCTAGAAATATTATGCGTCATTCTTTCACAAACCAGTCTATGTAGACTGACGTATATTCTAACTTCATAAACTTTCAATCAAACTAATAGCAGAAGAATGTTTTGTCAGTCACTCCTTAAAATAAAAAGGTTTTCTAAATCATTTTGCGAGATAGAAAAACATATCTATAAAATTTAAAAAAAAAAAAAAACGAAAATAAGTTGAATTCTTACTTTGAGAATGTACATACTTCTTTTCACTATTTTATTATTATTTCTTTCATTGGTGACACAAACACAATCAATCAATTCTATTTAATTCACGTTGCAAAGAGTTTATTTCACTTCCTGCAGTCTAATAATTAATCACTAACTGCGAGAAACACGTGCCCATTCTTCTATTCATCTCAGATTTATGCAATTTTGTTTGGACCTCTAATGTTTATGCAGTTCTTTATTATGTTGTGCAGTTAGTTCTTTCATATTAATTGTTAGTGAGCGTTTTGTGCTTTCATGCTCCCCTCTAGGAAATTTAATTTAGATAGCCATGCTGGTTGTTTCGAACTGCTATGCACGAATGACCATAACCTTTATGAATTAAAATGGGCTCTCGTATCGTCTGCTTATTTATACTTCCTTTCAGATGTACTCGGAATGAAATTGCTGATAGAAGTAGATAAATTTAATGTCGGACTTGCAGATATTAATTTATAACTCTTGTTACTACATGATTGTTCTTTTTTCGTCTTATCACTTCTAATTTCAACAATGAGATATTAGAAAGAACAATAGTTTAACTCATTTTTAGTAGATAGCTTCAAATTTTTTCTCATAATATGACTTATGTATAAGTCAACTGCTGTATGTTTTTAAAAATAGTTATGAAATCAAAACATAGCAATTAAACAGTTTGCCTTTACTAAGTTTAATAATAATAGTACCACCAATTTCTATTTAATTCTGCTTATACTACGATACATAATTTGTTTCGAAAGATTGTCTTTTATGATACAAGTTTATAATTCACGTTTCAAGGTTATTATAATAAAGTTATTAAAGTGCTGAAAATTAGATTGAATCAACCAAGAAATTTTATATCAAATCATTTATACGAAAAGAAAAAAGCCCCAAATATTTTTTTTAATAAGGCTGAAGGGTTTGCTTATATGGCCATTCTTGAAATTTCCTTTTTGAGTTATGATTTTTCACTGACATTGGTTTGTATATCTAAATTGTTGGTATTCAAGAATATTTAAGTAAATAATGAAATCTTTACAGAAATGTGATCAAAAGAAAAACATTGTACTTAAAATTACAAAAAACACCAGGCACAAATATGTGTTGATCTACAACTTAGATATATTGGATATCATGCTGTGGATACTAGGAATACTCTATAGCATACTAGTTAGGTGCAAGAAAAATAATTTTAAATTTCAATAACTCTTAGGATTGAATTCTTCAAATGAATTATAGAACACCTTAATTGAATGCAAAGTCTATCTAACGTTATATATAATTTGTGCATAGCATTATAAGTACAAATTATATGTAACGTTATGTAATAAAAAAATATTAATAAAGAATAAGTAAAAATATGCCAGTTAATATTATGAAAATAATTTAGTTTTAAAGTAAAAAAATATCTCAGCATATAAACTCTCTACCGTGGTATGATTTTCATGCGGCGATATTCTATGGTAACCCTGCCGGGCAGTTGGTGTTAAAAAAACCGATCTGCTTTCCCTGAATGAAAATGATGGGGGAAAAGAAACTCTAGGAACCTAACCCCCTCCAAAGGAAAAACCAAAATTGTTACAAATTTGGGGTTCTTATAATAGTTTGGGGTGCCAATTTGTAACAGCAACCAGGTGCGGAATCATTCTCTATATACAAACGCACATATACACATAAATATAATACTCTTTTTATATATTTTTTCTTCCACATTATTGAATGGTCCCTTCCCAGTAAGTTCTGGTCGATTAGCTTCACTTCACTTATAACCGCTCCCGTAGATCTTTTCTTCTTTTCCGTGTCTGCGTGAGTTGTAACTTTTGGGGTAATCTTTTTTAAGTCCAGCCAATTGCGGATACTTTGCGTAATTTAAAGAGCTATAATGTCTACTGTTAAAAGACGATTCAAGATCCTTTTCAATATTATATGAAAAAATCAAAGTCGTTTTTTCTCTCCACTTTTATCTGAACGTCTGGCAATCACAAATCATTTACATCCGATCATTCGGGTTAGACAGAAATATAGCGGATATGATGTTTGTACTTTTGTCCCTGTTTTTGTCACAGAGAAAAATTTGATTTTAGCTCTTACAAAAGCATCCGAAACCAGAAGACTTCTATACGTAATAATTTGAATTCAGTTACAGAATATAACTCATATTTTCCTCTTGGAATAGAAAATTATTAAAATATATATACATGTGTTGGGTGCATGTGCATTTGTCTATTAGTGACAGGAAACTTTTCATGTACAGAAACTTAAAATACTTTCTAAATGTCTTATACTCTATTAATTCATTATAAATAAAATGGTTTTTCGTTTACTTTACCCATTTTACGATTTTTGCACCTGAATCAAGGACTTAATTGTCAAATCAATTAACTTCTAATCTAATTAAATTCTTATTAGTGCTAATTATATAAGCAAATTCTAAGGAAAAATAGCAAAATATTATATTTTACTATTTTTCCTTTATTCTTTCATTTGAATAATTACAATTTAAATTTATTAAATAATTTTAAAATGACATTGGACTTCATGTTTTACAAATTTATAAAATTTCTGATTTGTTAATTTGTTGAAAATATGTTATTTCACTTTTAAGCTGAATATGTAATTTAATTTAGAGCGTTTCATTCTGGTACAGTCAGTTTTAAACGACTTTAAAATAGTTCAAATAATTTTCACTAAATTGAAGGATTTTGAATTTTACATAATTCAGCAGCTTTTGTCTAGGAATTGAATGACAAGATTTCAGTGAAAATATGAGTGGATCATTTATATGTAGACGTTTGATTAGCAATTATATTGCCAAACATGAAAAAAAAAAAGCGAGCAAACTCTTAAATCCATGAAATGAGCTCAAAAGTTGCTTATAAGTGTGTTTAATTTGAAATCAAGATTATATGCATTTGTTGTTATTTTTTTAAAATCAAATATATCGAAATCTATTTCCTTTATTAAGTACGCAAAGAAATGGGACTCAATCATGGTTGCTAGCACTCATTCATGACTGAATGTTTTGAGTAAAAGAAACGAATTAAATGAATAAAGTGATTCAATAATCTCTGCTACGACCAGAATTGGTGAGCCCCAGGGGTTACGCCAGCGTTACGCCTGTCCATTCATTCCCTTCGTAACATCGGGAGCGATTCATTCTACACGCTTGCTTTGGAACGTCATTAATGGTCGACCAAGCATCATGTTCTGGCCCTGGAACACTGTACTGCAGAAGGGAGGAGGTACACTGACACCTGAGTAGCCCTAGGGAACGCTACCCCCTGTAGATAGGGCCTAACAAATATTAAAAAAGAAGAAGATAGAGAAAGGAAAAAAACGATAGGGAATATAACCATAAAAGTAAGGATGAATACGGAATGAAATAATAAATGGAGCTGGTGGCAGATGGTATGGACTACCTCACAGCTTGTGATGTTCGTCGGTAGGATTCGTATTGACAGGCGAAGACTGAGGGTTCATTGACGAGCCTGGAAGATCTGATTTTTCAGTGTTTCCGGGTTGGTAATCCCGTTCGACCCAGCATGGTGCGGGTAGGGATCGGAGCGATTGCCCAAGAGATATGACAGTTGATGAAAACCGAGAAAGAGTTCAATTGTTGGTGACTACACAACCAAAGAACTATCTACCTGAAAATGGCGCTGTTGATTTTTCTAAATAGAGGTTGCTGCAACCTCAGGGATTCTTTTTTTCTTCTTTGGAACTGAATGCCTATTGTTAATATATTCTGGAGTTTGAAATTTGGATTTCAAATCGCAGATGGTCGTCGAGTCATTAAAAAAAATCTAGTTATGAGAGAGATAATTGATACAGGCCTCTGAAGTATCAAGGAATTCTGAATGACGACTATTCCTTCATGGTCAGCATTTCGATATCAAATGCATCATTTGAACTTTATTACATATACAATTTGATGATTTTCAATTCTACAAGAATTTTAGGGTTGTTAAAATAATCGTATCTAATTTGGTTTTGGCCAATACTAACATAAAAAATATATGCAGTAAAATAATTGATTCAGCTCATTTGAAATTTCTTCTAAATCTTGATTTGAATTCTGTTGAGCAGTTAAAAAACTTCGAATTTCGCATAGCTAAACCAAATCAAACTACTTTAAGCTCAGTATTTCTGTTTCATATTCATTATTTGAAATTTATTACGACATAATTGAATTTATATACAATTTGACGATTTTCAAATTTACAAAAATTTTAGAATAATTAAGATAATCGTATAAGCAATTTGATTTTGTTAAATAATATTATAAAAATAAAAATCCCATTCATTTCAATATAAGATCACATTACGCCAAATCTATTGCTTTTATTCGTTTGAGTTATATCTTGATTTGGGATTATGTTTACTTTTTTAAAATATAATATTAATAGAGCATCTAAACTTATCCATATTATTATAGCTGTCACATGCCCCTTGACACAGTCATTTTTAATATAAAAATAATAATAATGAATTATTAAATTGCTCTTTACCTTGGAAAAACAATTGGAACTTTATAAATCTCGTGTGAATTGTTAAAATAAACCATCAAATAACGATCCAAAGATAAGAATCTCGGTGGGGAAAAACGCTTAATGTAACGAGATGCAAATGTAACTAAAAATATTCACTCAGAGAAGGTTCCAAAAATAAACTCATTACATTTCGAACAAGTGTAGCAATTAATTAACGAAATATGCTAGTTCCTTAGTTTCCTCGAGCAATTCATTAATCTATTTAGAAATGTTTATTTACCGTTTTCTAATTGGTTAATATCTCGCTTTACATTCCATAAACCCTCATACTTCTTTCCAAAACTCTTCCAGAAAGCAAAGTCAAATCTATCCCATCACTTAAGAAACACTTTCTCAAGAATAATACTGCAAGAGTAGAAGACTACAAGAAGGGGGAAAAAAATTCTGTTTTCTTAAGAGAGACTTTTCTTATCATTCTAGTTCAAGCAAGCTCAAAACAAACACCCTATGTTTGCTTTTCCCTAATAATCTGCCTTCCGTATTGTCTTGAATGATAATTAAACTTTTAAACATGTAAATGTGATTCGGCATTACAGTCTTAGGGAGTGACCCACAGTTTTGGAAGGGATATTTCTAATCAACAGTTGAACACCTGTTGGCACATGTATGCCCCAAACAATATAGTATTTGCTTAAATCACGTGTATCTGGATATGTTTCATGAATTTGATAGCAAGACGGATTGACTGGCATACGAGCGATGTGGTCGGATTTTAATTGGGAAACCGTGGAAGCTGCTTTAGGGATAATGACCGTGGTTGGAGCAATGGGTGGATCATTACCGGCGAGAAACTGCTCGGGGTTCTCATAAAAGCTAATATTGCTGCTAAAGATGGAGTCTCTCAAATAGATTTGATTGATTAGATGCAGGCTTGATTCTCATTCATTACAATGCGAATAGTAAAATATTTGAATTCAAACATTTCAGGAATTTCTTTAAAAATTAATTCTAAGTTGTTTTTTTACATAATAATAGTTCGATTAGAATTTTTCAAAGAAAGTTATCAATTCAAACAACGCATATCAAATTAAAGATTTTTGAAAACATTTACAGAAAATCAAAAGAAAATGGGTACACAATTTAGAACTTCTTTGTCCTATTTAATCATGGTTTTATCCATCAGAATAGATTATAAATGTTAAAGAATTCTTTAAATTAGAAAGAAAATCACGCTTTGTATTATCTTAAAGAATATTTATTCAGACATTATAATTTTTTCAATAATATACAGAACATATTATAGGATGGGAAAATGATTTGACATTTCATGTTATTTGCTAGAAGAGCAATTCCCTGTTATGCTTCAACAGTAATCAACAGTATTGTAACAGTATTAAACTTAAGGGCATTGCAGACATACTACCGTTTCGTTGAATATGGCGTAACAAATTGGTCAACGTTTTAAAGATGCTATGATTCAGTGGGAAACATCATGCTCATTCGCTGTTAAAACGTTTTGAAAGTGATAAATTGAAAAAAAATTTTTTTAACGAGATATGCTTAGAAAAACATTAGAACAAAAAATTGTTTCCAGCATGAGCTTTACATTGAATATAAATGACAAAAATATATTTGGTTAAAAATTCAGTGAAAAAAATGTAGACGAAAATGATTGATTTTTGAACTATTGTTGTATTTTAGATTTAATATATCAGTATATATAAGAATATACTAGTATGTGTACATTTTCGAGAAGAAATCCACTAGAATTTGCATATTAAATAATAATATTATCATTTTTTGAAATGATATTTGACATTAATATTATTAGTAATATTTAGAAAAGGCAGCTAATCTTTGTGGTCTTTATTTTAAAAAATCTGAACTATCTAAGATTAAAAGTCATCATTAATAGCACAAGAATTTTTTTTTAAAAGAAAGCTATTTTTGTCATGGAGGAAAAATTGTAAAATTTGTAATAATCTGTCTGATTCCTATCACTTGTTAAGTTCCTTTTTAATCAAATTCTCTTTACATTTTTAATAAACAAATTTCTTCAGCACAGCTGTCAAGTTTTTGCTTTATCGAGATCATACTTATACTGACTGGCACATAGACAATCGTTTTGACAAAATTCGCATCATCTTGCAAAATATGACTCACATTTAAAATTTTGGTAAAAAGGTCATTCCTGAACTTTATTCTTGTACCGTTTTTAGTAATTTTTTTAAACCGGCATATAAATGTATGCGTGTTCATATTTAAAAAGATATGTTTCGTCAGTCCTCACCGTGGACAAATCAAGCCCTTCCGTGAAAAAATAATTTGTTTCAATTTTCAATTTGCCTTTTTGGTAACTTTTCTGCAAAACCCACACACTTACATTTAATTCTTAGAATGATTTAATTGGTCCAAGGAAACTGTTAAAGATACTGGTAGTTCCAGGTTTTAAACGAATAAAATACTTTTCCTCTGTTAACTTCTAGACCGAGATTGTAGACATGGAAAATGAGTGCTTTAGTGATACTCAATATTTTAAGAGACAAGGTGGAAAAGCGAGCATATAAATACTATCTAATCAAAAACTGCAGTCGAAACAATGATTCCAGATCAAATATACTAAGGAAAGGAATAGCTAGGAATAACGGAAGATGGTTACTTAAAGCTGTCCCACCTTAACTAGAAGATAAGCTCCAGACTGTTTTTATTGCCCCATAAAGATTTTTATGCTTTCAGAACGACGCACAGCACATGCAATAATCTAATTAACAATAAAATCGCCCCTCAGATCCAAGGGAAAATTTTGAATGCAGCTTCAATTTCAAAAACATTTCTTTTTCCAGGATTGTCTTTGAATGTCGTAATTGTAAGTCCTGGATTGCTTTTTATGGTTTTATGACGGCTTGTAAGATAATGCTGAAAATTAAGAATAATTTTTTTCTCCTTAAATTTAAAGAAGACCAGGAACTTTTTGAAGAATAGGTGCTATTTAATGTTATGTAATTAGACCCAACTGTAAAGATTTAAATCAGATATGGCATATAAAATAATATAAATATAATAATTTTGTTTTTTTTAAAGTTACTGAATAATTTTTGAAGAATTATTTAGATAGATTAGAAGAACTATTAATAGATTTTTTAAAAATTTGTTTATAATATTTAATAAGGAAATCATATTTATCTGATCATATTTCAGGATGATTTCGTCCGAACACATCAATAGATATTATTTTTATTATTTCTTGGAAATTTTAAACCGATGAGCTGTATAAAAAATCATTTCAGATAAATTAATTATCTAGTGATTATTAACATATACACATTTTAATTTCCTGAATGTTTCCTCAGATAGATTACAAATTTTTATGTGATTGCTGTTTTATGTTTAAAAATGTTCGGATTTTTATGATAGTTCTTTCATTACATAATACAATTTAAAAAAAATCATAAATGGAGCATTTATCAAACGCTAATTTAATGTCTAGGTATTAACAATTAAAATAAACTTAATTTTCTTTTTATCAAGCCTGGTGTAATAAAATATTATCGTTTCTTATTAATTTATCGTGTACAAAATATAGAGAAAATATTGCAATCATCAAAAAATTCGAACTCGAGATTTTGACTAAGTTACTGTCTGTCTGTGGCAAATTATAACTCAACAGGCAAATAGATTCATACCAAAATTTGAGCTATATCTATTCGCATGAACTCTACTTGTTCAAATATTTAAATACATATTAATACAATAACTATAAGAGAAAGAAAACTAGGTGGATAAAATTCGCTAAAAAAATTTAATGTCTACAATATGGACACTTATCAACTCTGAGTCAAATTTAGCAAGAGTTGAACATCTGTCAGTCAATACTTATAAGGCAAGCAAAGGCAATGATTTAAATACATCAAATATGGAATGATATTTTTTTGTCTTAAATTTTAGTTTTGTGTCTGATTTTGGCTTCAATTGGTTGTAGAAAATCACATCTAAAGCACAAATTTATCTTTATTAAAGAATGCGCGAGAAAGTTTTGGGGAGACCTCTTTCTTTGGCTCTGTCAACTTTGTACAGAGTAATAGATGAATCGGTATAATCATTTCAGTAAACTTCGTTTTGCATATTGCACATAATACTTGATTGTATTTTAGGTATTTTCACGATATGGACTATTTTCCCGATAAAGACTATTAGTCTTCTATAATAAATGCCAAGGGAATGTTAGATTAAAACAGTATGAGTAAACAATCATAACTGAGAGCTCATTATATTGAAATTGTTTCTTAAAAGCTCTAAACGTTTATCAAACAAAATACTGTATTTTCATTTAAACTTTGTTTCGCAACTCTTTTAAAATGCTTTTAAAAAAATCAAACATTTTTTTCCAGTTGGGACACCAACGATTTTCTTTACAATAACGCCTAGTGTTATTCTCACATAAACAAATACTTTTTCTCGCCAGTTTACTGCAATGACAGATTTTCTGTTTATCTGCCGAGCAGAGTCGAAGCGGCGGCGTGCGAACATAATTCGTTGACCGCCGCCGCGTGTGTATACGGGAATATTCCTCAGATATAAACAGAGATAGATAAATGAAGTCTTAATAACCGACATTACATAATGAAAAACATAATTTTGAAGCCCGGCACATCCGTAAAGAAAGAAAATGGCAGAGTTTGTATCGGTTCTATCAAACGCCGAGGATCAACGAACGCATTTAGATGGGACATGAGATTACTTTTATAGATCTGGACGAACGTAAACAATTTTTGTTCGGCTTTAACCAAAACAAATTCCTTCGTATAAATGGGCTGTAATGTGTTAGAAAGAAATATAATTGGGTTTTATCAGCTGTATTTAATAAACATTGGCAAAATTGCGAAACGATCGTTTAATAATGTTTGAATTCAGATAGCAAAATGAAAAAAATAAATGTGAAGGATATGAATATAAAAGCTTACTGTTTTAAAATAATCGACAGGGAAAAAATTTTTAAAATTTAACTGCTATTTTCTTACTTGAATTTCTGCGAAGCAATATAAGCAAATATAGGTAGCATTGTTTCCTTAACTGAATTTAATTTTTCAGTATTGAATTTTAAATATTACTAAGTGTCATAATAACTTTAAATGAAGAAGCCTAAGAAACATTAATAGTATCTAAAATAAAATGAATTCATAAATAAACGAAATATGAGTAAATTAAAATAACATGTGTATCATTGCTTCTTATTTAGGAATATCAATTTAGGTCCCCAAAATAATACTGAATCATTTTTTTTTATCATCTGCAACTTTGTATTAAATTATTTTACCTTCAGGAATTTAATTTATCCTGAATATAAGTTTGTTATTAATTACCTTAGTAGTGGTAATATTTTTTCCTGAATATTAGTTTGTTAGCAATTACCTAAATATTATTTTCGAAATCAAACCAATATTCAGGTGAATATTTTGGTAATTAAATACAACTTAATTGCCTATAACACATTATTAAAGCTGCACAAGAATGTATTAGAATGAAAAATAAGTAATATATATATATTTTTAAATTAAGTTAATTCCAACTGAAGTCAACAATGAAAATTTTTATTTGTTACTTTTTATCAAATAATAATAATTAATATAAATATGTTTATACATATGACCGAATCACAATATTAAGTAACAAAAGAAATTTTTTCCATCGATTTACAAGTTTCACGACTGACGTTATTTATTCCACGACTGACATTATTTATTTAAGTTTACATTCTTCTAAATATCTTATATAAGAGAAAATTTCTTCACTCATATAAAATTAACTAATTTATCAAAAAATTATTAATTTTCAAGACTGAGCTCGCATTCTTCACCACGTAAAAAATGCCGAAATCCTTGCCTTATACCGATTGAGCTACTGCCCGCTGATTTCAATTTTTATTACAAACTGCTAAAACTTTATTTAAAGTATTGGAAATTAATTTAATTAATTAATGATTTAATACTTAAAAAACTGTATGGACATCACTACAAGTTTAAAAAAAACTTATTTGAACTAGAGTGAATGAATAAAAAGCATTTTATTAAAGATTGAAAATTTGAACAAAATATTTAAATAAATAAATATAGGAAGTGAGTGAAATAATAGTAGGAATTGAATGACTAAAGGTTACAATATGGGGAATTTTTCCTTCAAGATTAAATTCCTTCAAATTTAAATAAAAGATGCACACCTAGAGAAATTTATTGAGCAGAGATGCAAAGAAATTACTTTATAGGAACTCTGTATTATAAAAGGCAAAATATCATTCATAAAAGGGGGACAAAAGGGGGTAAAAAAAGGAAGAAAAAAATTTACAAGAAAGAGAGAAGTATCTGACAAATAGAAATTCACTAAAGCAAACGAAGAATAAGCGTTTTCTATTTTCCCAGTGCGTTTACCAACACATTTATAGTCAAGACTGCAAATAGAACTGCAATAAATTATTACTGATGGTCTGGAATTGTCCACCTATTCCTTTGTACATTGCGCAACACTTTGGAGATTCCCACTGGGACCGAGATCATCGCATTCTCTGTCTCCGGAACCCCCCGCCAACAATAACTCTAAGGACTGCGGTGGGGGATGTTCCCGATCAGCAAATGATTAATTTTCGATCTCTAAATTATCCAAAATCCTTTTTAAAAAAGTATCTATTTCACTTGAATCGAATTCAAAATTATTTTAAGGTGTGCCTAAAGAAGTTTAATGCCATTGAAAAATTTACTTCAAGCAATTTTTTTATATGCAATATAATTTAAACGTAGAAACGGAAATCTTTATTAAATTGTTTAGGAACCAAAAGTTCAGGAAGATATTAAATACTAGAATTGCTATACTGAAAGAACCTTCTTCAAAAAATATTCTTTTAAAAGTAATAACCATTTAAGATTAATATAACTTTGAGTGCCTATGTATTTTCAAAATGTATTTATTTAATTCTCCTAATTGTTCATAAGAATTTAGTCGTTTTTTATAAACACGATCCATGATTTTTAATCATTCTTGAAAAACTATAAATGTATTTCACAAAGTATTTGATATTAAATTTCGTATTTAAGAACTTTCAAATAAAATTAATTAATTTGTCGAGACTTTTAATTCAAACTGACCTGAATTGCAGGTCTTGCAATAAAACGAAACTAGGATCACTAGGTTTTTCAGATCACTAGGTTTTTATTTTTATTTCTATGATGAATAACACATATTATTTCGTAGCTGGTTTATATTCTGTAACTTTGTTGATATTTATTTGTGCAAATTTTTAAGTATGTGACGGAAAATGATTTGCATTAATTTGTTAGAGCAAATTTTTGCGGAAATTTCCATACATTAATTGCAAATATGCAAATCTAAAACTTTTTAGATATTTATTGATAAAACCATTCAACCACCATTTGCGGTAATTTTTATACTTAAAATGTAAGTTCTTATCTATAAATCAAATTTAATACAAATTTTCATAAGTAATCTTATTAATATTTCATTTTTACACAACACCATTGAGGCAATTTTCTCCAAATTCCAATAATTCTGTGTTAAATATATCATACTAAAATGTAAATATAATTGTACTATAATCATTAGATTTCAAAGAGTTAAATAAAACTTCTATGTTAACAAAAAAATGAGTATTCTAGCAATTCGTATTCAATTTGTACTCCTCTCTTCTGTCCCTTTCCGGAGCAGATGGCTGGAGACAGGGACGATCCCCACCAGCAGTGAATCTCTAAATTATGTGTTCCCTCTCTTTTTAAGGAATTCTATTCTCCGTTGCCCATTCCGGCGATCCCTATTCAGCGCATTACGTATAGGCCATCCAACGATGAAGTATCGGTCATAAATTAATGACGAACCAAAGAAGAGGACTTAGAACTAACCTTCAGGAGGAAGACAGCCTGGATGCGTTATGGGATATTTAGGAATGCCTCACAATGTGGAAAAGTCACGGTTCGTTAAGTGCGTGTAATATATGGCAAAGGAGTTTCACACGCATTTTAAAAGTCACCTTTTGGCGATTGTTGCAGAAGGGGAGGACAGGATGCACCTATTTGTGTGTCTCTTTACCTACCAACTTCATAACGGTGAGGATGGGAAGTCTATAATGAAATTGATTACTTTGGGCGTAGATGTGAAGTTCTACTTCTTGTGGTTGGCTAATGCTGTAGTAGAGAACGGCGATATGGATATGCAGTATAAGAAAGGGAATCCAAAAAAGTTTTTATTTCTATGTTCTTCCATCATTTAAATTCTCTTTGATAGAAACTGATTGATTCTACTTTTAAAAATATTGTTGTATAATAATTTTTGATATTTGCTTTTGTTTTTAAAGACTTTTTTTAAAAAAAGAATTTAGTTAGCAAACAGACACTTTTTCTGCGTGTGTGTGTATTTCGATTATGATTGACAACCCATGATTTAAGCCATATCTATCTTTTACACCAGAACTTGAATAATTGAAAATGAAATTCAGGTTTCCATTTAGCTAATAAGGTAATAATTTATATTTAAAACTATAGGTTATTATTTCTTTCATGATTTTTTTTACAATTAGGGAGCAATTTTTCATTATTACCAGTTAATGAGTTATTGAAAATTGTTTATGTGCCACAATAGAATTTTCTTTCGCGTTTTTACTATACATTATTTAAATTTTTTAACCCTCAGCAATATAATTCTGCCACTCATTCCTTGGACTTCAATTTATAGCCACGTTTGGCAAGAATTTCACAAACGAATTTTACTTATGTAAGAATAAGGGCAATTACAGTAATCCAATTACTTAACAACAAAAGTTTAAAAAATGTATAAATAAAAAAAAATATGGGAATGAAGAAATTCCTACAAAGCATTCAACAAATAATCAGTAGGCAAAGACGAAACTTCCATCGTTCATCCTAAACTGGAAGTTTATAAAATTTTCTTTGTAATCAACATTACAATTATAGTAATTGAATAATTTAACAATTAAACTTTTAAAAAATAAGGCAGAAATAAAAAATTATGATGATAAAAATAAATTCTTACAAAGCATTCAACAAGCATTCAGTTGGTAAAGACGGAACTGCCACCTTTCGTCCTGAGCTAAGCACCCATATGAATTTCTTTGTAATCAGCACCACAACTTGAGGCAAATTTTAATCCCAAACGGTTGCACTGTCAACTTATGATTAATATTTCATCGCTGGAAGTTAAACTCGGCAAATTTTAATCCACTTTCCCAAAAACCAAGAGATCCACGCCGTGGAGTTGGAAAGAGGAAACCTGCGGCTTCCTCCACTTTCTTAAAATATCACCATTAGTCGAGAAGAAGTGTGGTGCGCTTTGTGTTTTGATGGCTGTCATTCAGACGGTGGAGATCAATCCCTCGCGAGTGAATAATGGCGCTAATGAATTATTGATCATTTGCGAGTTCCTGAAGTAATCTCGAATTCATTCTTCCAGTCCTTTTCCACGAATAGTCTCAAATTCTCATTAATCTTTTCGAAAACAATAAATTATAAAGTCAATTAGGACCGCGGGCACAAATGACAAATTCTGACGTTACAAATGAAAACTCTGGAGACCCCCGACGATCAGGGGAAAAAGTTGGAAAACAGATGACACACGCTGCTGAATGTCGATATTTGGTATGCGATCAAGGATCGACATTTAGCAGTAAACTTTATAAGATCGGATATGGGAAGTTTTTAAAAACTTTGCTTTATCTGAGAACTTCAGTGTAAGTTGATATTGCCAATTTGAGTGATGATCAATGAAGTTTCAGGACTTTTCATGGGAAGACCTTACAGGTTTCTATAATTATAAAGCCTTGGGGAAAATGTAATTTCTGTGAAGTGCATTGAAGTGAAGAATTCATCAGAATTTGGCTCATTGAAAAGAGAAGAAAATTCTCTTGAATTCTAATTTCTTAATTTTTTTCTGAATATTAATAAACATATTGGTAGAGACTGAATTTTAGAAATATATTTAATTCCTAAAAGTACCAAAATTTAATTTCTAAATGTTTTTTCAACTATAAAAATATTTTTTAACATTTATTTTTCTATACATTAGACTTTTAATTTTATATTCCTTAAATTTATCTGAAATGTTTTCTATTGAGTAAAATAAAGGATATTTTTAAAGGAAATTAATTTATGCAAATTAAAAAGAAACATTATTTAGTTCAATTCTAAAGATATACATATTTAATGACTTATTTCAAATGACTGATATCGGGTAAAAATAATACACATAGGTTATAAGTTCTTGTTAAAATTTGCATATTTAATCTTTAGAAGTAAAGTTTATCTGCTTTTTGATTTCAAAAGATAATCAGTTCGGAAAAAGGCGTTGGTTTTTAATTTGGAATATTTCATCTAATTTCGATTTAGGCAGCAAAAGCTATAATAGCTTGAATTTAAGGGCTAAATTAAAAAGTTAATTAATAGAGATCACGGATCCAATACTTCAGATCATGAACATCCAAGGCTATTGATATCATAATTGGTTTTCCTGTCGAAATATAATTAACCGATAAAGTATTAAATTATCCTTATCACCGTATATGCAAATTATTAAAAATACTTTCTTCGAAATTCTATAAGCCAACAAAGTTTATTTATTAAGCAAAGAAATGCACACAACTTAATTGGTGCTTACATCCAATATCGAAATAATTAAACGCTTTCAGAGCAACACTTTTAAGCCTTATCAAACTCTAGAAACCGCGAATAAAAATTAGAAACTTTTCTTTCCCGATCTCAAATTCGTGTCCTCCTCCTTTAATAGCCCTGCACATCTCAGCTCTCAAAGTTCCAATCTCAAACTTCCTTAACTTAATCTCACGAGCAGAAACTAAAAATCCATCACCAGTGGCTTATAGCATGTCTCTGGAAGAACACCTTTTCCAGTGCTTTACTCCATCCTGTATCTAATGCTAGGATTTTCCCACACGAAGATAATTGTCGCACTCTTTGGATTAACGAGGCTGAGGGGGGAGGGCGAGCAGAGGAGGGGGTCCTCCTCACCATCCCTAGTCTCAGTCTCTCTTTTAGTCCGACGCCCATCTGCAGCTGCATACCACGTCTTCAGGTCTTCAAAGTTAAACAAGGACCTCCCGAGTAAACAGTGGATACAGAAAAGTCCCCTTTCCTTCTTCTCCAAGTGTTTTCATTGCTGGTGCCTCTAATTAAAAGCTGAATAATTAATTTACAGAGAAAATAGAGCGAGAACTTTTACGCCCGTAATCACGAGAAGACCAGTGGGGCTGAGACTTGACAGTTTAACTGTTGAAACAGTGGTTGTAATACTCGTAAGGCCCCCTCGCAGATTCGTCGAGTGTGTGAAAGGGACACACAAGAGAAGAGGCACACACATCGGTCCATTGATCCTCATTTTATCTGTCTCTGTATTAATTCCGGCTTAGCGAAATTAATTTCTGCCTCATATGTGTGTGTGGTGGGGGTCTTTTGACTCTTCGGAGTAATCTCCGCAATGTACAATAAGAAGGGGTTTGGTTTTCCTGAAGCAGCGCTTTTCTCGAGGGGCTTATTAAGTGGCCGACACTGCCCGATTGTTGCTTAAAAATTTCTTCGGACCGACTTAAAGAATTGAATCCAAGGATCGCTTCCAGAATATGAGAGGAAATACCCAACTTCCTTGAAAGATTTACTTAGTATAGAACAAACCATCTATTCATATAATTTAGAAGGCCTCTCATTTATTAGTATATAGGGGCTCTTTTTTCATTTTAGCTTTATTTACAGAGGAATTTTTTTTTCAATTCCTACGATTCGTTCACACTTTCCCTATATGCATATATATATTTTGTTCAAATTTTTAATCGTTAACGAAATACGTTTTATTCCTCCACTCAAATTCAAATACAATTTTTTTAAACTTGTAATGAATTACGATGTTAGTACAGTTTTTTTTAAATTATTAATTGGTTAATTAAATTTTTCCAGCAATTTTTATTTCATCTCCAGAGTCGTTAAATCTGTTACCAAGCTGTCAAATAGTCGCAACGTTTGTCGTCAGACTCTGGGACTATTTACACGACACCCGATCATAAATAATATTAGACGTATATAAATAGCATAAAAAATAAATACGAATGAAATTTTAATTTTTTTATATTACTTGTTTTTAAAGTAGATAGAATAAAGAAATTAGAATTGGGTAAAAAGTAGAAATGAAATTTTAAGCTTTCGAATTTACTATCGGTCTGGAGAGGTAGTCCCATTTATCTGTCTATTCTGTTATCTTTCCACTTAACGATCTTTATATATATATATATATATATATATATATATATATATATATATATATATATATATTCAATTTAAATTGCTTTTTAAAATATTACAACCTCAGAAATAGAGTTTAGAATGTTATTTCCTGTCTTGATTTGTATATTTCATTTGTATAGTGAATAACAATTTTTCACTCCTATAAAACTGACGCCTAGTCTACAAACTAAATGTAAGTTTTTGATATACTTTAATATAAAATATGATAAGAATAAAATTGATAGAAAAGATTAATAATTTTCTTTCCGAGTAAGTGATAAAAAAATTATTAATAATTATTTTGAAAGTTTTATTACAATTATTTTCAAATCCTTTTCAAGAAAATAACGTTTTCTTATTACCTAATAAAATGGTAATATCCGGAAATAATGCAAAATTCTTATTTTATTTAGATTTTTAACATCTCAAAATTTAGTCATATTAATTGATTTTTTTAAATTATCAGACTCTAACAGGAAAATTATTGTTATCTGTTAGAATATTGTAAGAATGATAAAAAATCATTGAGTTATGTAGGTAAATAAAACTGATTGCAAGAAAATATTACATTTATCATTATAATAAATGTAATTTAAAAGCAATCATAAACGAATTTTTTTTCATTAATTGTTTTTTGGAGGAATTTCTTCCGCCATATTAGGAAGATTACGATGAAAATTTGTAGAGTAAACTTTAATTCCCAGGGATACAAAAGGAAGAAATAAATGTATTAAAAGAAAATATTCTGTATTTATTTTATATTCAAAACCTGAAATTAGGCTTAATATTCGTAAATTCTAGGGCTATTTGTATCAATGGATTTATAGGCGGGATGTAGAATATATTACTACTCTACATCCAGTTGCAGTCTTCCATAGAAGTGAAAGGAGTCAATATCTTTGTGGGATGAAATGGTCGAACAATAGAAGAGATTTCCTGTTTTTCTCGAGAATCCATGATGCCATTTTATCTGGATGATTAATGATGCCAAATCTATACGTCAGATCTTGAAAGCCGTCACTTTCTTGATTTGAAGAATGCACTCTTACTTTCCTTGTTTTTTGGTAAACCGTCAAGGCGGCTACTTTGGGTCTTTTATACTTTCTCAACTGCATGATTGATCAGAGTTTTTCTCATAGAAGCGTGCGAAAATGGAAACAATGCATACTCATGAAGCTATATGGAATACTTATCATTTCTCATTGTTGTGTGATGTTATTGCTTATTATTGTATTGCAACGCTTTTAAAACTATTCAAAAAAATTTATCTGGCTACTGAAACTAAGTTTATTTTTAATTTTTTCAAAGAATTTTTTTAATCAATTCAAGAAAAAATTATATGGAATAATAGCATGTTACAATAATATGCAATTTGTAGTAATAATATAATTTTTATTACAAATTGTAACAATGTATTAAAAAGGATATACACTTTTATATTCTAGTTAATTTTTATTAAATTTCCATTGTAAAAAAGATTATAATAACTTATTATATAAATATTTAACTGGGAAAAACTTTTTTTTTATGAAAACAACTACGAATCAGTTTATCTGGTTCAATTTTTAAAAAAAATATTGTTTTATTTCCAGCGTTTCGCAACAAATCAGTGAATAGCATATCAGCCCTTTCTCTATATTCCTGTTTTTATTTTCTTTCTGGCAAAATAAAGAAATAAATAAAATTATGAAATTATAAAAGTTTAAAAGAACAGATAAATAATAAGAAAAGAATGCTTTGAAAGCAGGTCTTATACCGTGATACATGCTCGCTAATAATTTTCCTGATTCCCCCCCCCCTCCTTAAAAAGTTGAGAGAAAAAAACCCGAGAGAAAAAAATATCGCAGAAAACTACTTTTAAGAGCACTTGGAATTCCTTTCATTGATGACGCGTTCTGTTGAAATCTTTTCTCACTAATATATTTTTTACTGTCGTCTCTTTCACGCTTTGCACCGTCTGAGGACAAAACATTTTAGAATAGCCGCATTCGTTTCAAACATTTCACAAAAGACCTTTAAAAGGGGGAGGGGGTTCCAACTGGAATGGAATAAAAAAGGTGCTATCCTACCTTTCCCCAGCCCTCGGGTAGCCCTCCCCCCACATTTTACCCCTTCCGAATCGAATATTTGGAGAGTTCTTTGCTCATCAATTATTCAAAAGAATCTTTTAGAATCTTTATTTTAGAACCTTTAGAACGTTTTTTTATTATTCTCTTCCCTTCCTTATAATGCTGAATTTAAATAAAACTGATAATAGGAACATTTAAAAGAGAGAAAAAAAATTTAAGCTCAAGCATTTAATTGAAAGTAATTCTATTTTTTATGCTAAAGCATTCGCGCTTCTGTTTGCGCATATGAAGAACTTATATGTGAATATTCTATGGACATTCGTACATATCAATGCACCATTCATTTACTATAGAAAAAATATAGGAAAAGTTCAAGAATAAAAATCTCGCATTATCAAAATATTCAATCAGATAATATTAATCAAATAAAAAATATTTCATTGTCATAATCTTAAAAAACTATTTTATTAAAATAATCGTCGAGTCGTTAATTTGATTAATATCTTTGATTTTTATGGAACTTACCTGTTTGTAATTTCCCATTGAACGGAAAATTATAAACTAATACTTTAATAAAAATATGGGGGGGAGGAAGAAAGAAGAATA
This sequence comes from Argiope trifasciata, assembly GCA_026543055.1. Taxonomy (NCBI): domain Eukaryota; kingdom Metazoa; phylum Arthropoda; class Arachnida; order Araneae; family Araneidae; genus Argiope; species Argiope trifasciata. The sequence goes on from JAPMOQ010035930.1 coordinate 1,232,391, forward strand.
CTATATGATGATCTTGATGGGAAAATATAATCTTGCAATACAAAAAATGAAATCTATGCAGATAAATATGCAGTATATGTTAATTTTCTGGACTTATTACAAAACCAGTGCAGCGTCGTTGTTAAAATGTTTTTAAATGAATGAGAAAAAGAATTAAACGTAGACTAATTAAGGCAAAAAATTGTTACAGCATTTTTACATTATATTATTTAGATAACAACTTTATTCAAATTAAAATATCGGCTGAAAATCTAAAATACCTTAAAATAAGAAGTAAAATCAACACGATCCAAATTATCTTTTGAATGTTCTAAATGGGTCAGATGCCTTTAAAGAAAAATGCCACGATTCATATTTCCATCAAACTGATCGGCAAAACAACTATCAAAATAAAATTATTGATTTCTTACTCGAACATATGAAAGACAAGAGAAGTCAAATTAATATGCATGAACGTATGGTACGGTTCTCAAAAGCGAACACATATTGATTCTAAAGAGTGACTATCCCCACCCCTTCCACATTCTACGCCCTCCCCCTTATTCAATTTTTCTGGAAAAGAAGACTTTTCTGACGGGGAGGGGGATGGCAGAAGCATCGACGAGACATATTTGTCTAATGTTTTACCGAATGTATCCGCCATATTAAAAGGTCCGTCTTTTGTTGCCAATCGGCGATTTATAATAACGTCCTTTTCTGAGGAGGTAATTTATTTTCTTTCGGCCGGGGCTACGAGACAGATTGCCCGAGCAAAGAAAACTCCCTTTTGGAGATTTTTCTTTTGTATTAGAATGAGAGAAGAATATGGAGGAGATCTTATCTTTTCTGGGCACAGATGACAAGCCGGTTGATTCATCGTTAATGGTTCTCAATTTCCAGAGTGAAAAAGAAAAGACTTTATGTTCGTTTGTTTATGCAAAGAAGGGGCTGTTGTCGTTGTTAGTTATAGAAGAAAGGCACGAGACGCGTCATTTTACGTTCAAATAATAATCACGACTCCCAAAGACAAAACGGAAATAACGTTATTGACGATTGACATCACATTAACTGTTTGTACGAAAAAAATATTGTTCAAAGAAGAAATATTATGCTTTAAGAGTATTTTCCTGCATATGTGCCAGAAGGCCAATTAATTGTTCTTGTCAATACAAATGTTTTCCTTATTATTTATATTGGCGATTCATTTTTATTTATTTTATTATCATGTGAGAACATGATATTGTTTTGATTACGGGGTTTAGAAGTTCGAAAACTCGTAGGCGGTGAATAAAGCATAAATAGCAATATTTATCAACATCTTTTAATTGTATATCTTTCTTTACCTGCTTTTATCAGTATTGCATTATTATTATTATGTATGCTTCTTTGACAGCAGATGTGTTTTTAAAAGATTGACGTGGAACTAGGACATAGTTATCATATAGAATGTAATTTTTTTTCGCAGAAAATAAAAAAAAATCATTTTTTTTTTGACGTTGACGCATGCGCATTAATATAATCATGTGATCAAAAAATGTTCTCAAATGTTAACTTGAAATTTGCGTCAGCAGATTTCATTTTTTTTTTTGTTATTATTCATTTTATAAATTTCGAATTTATAAATACATTTGATTTGTATTTTTTTTTTAATTTCATATGTATTCAAACGTTTATGACAAAATCGGTAATATTTGCTTTTTTTGTTAGTATTTTAAATTAGCGTATTCTTCTAATTTTATTATTAAGAAATGCATTTGTAACTGTATTAATGCATTTTTGTTTTTCTTGTTTTATGCTTTTTAATACTTGACGCATTTTTACTGTCACAATATCAAATTTAATTAAGCCACAATGATAGAGATTTCGGCTTTTCCAAAATTCGATATCATGAGAAACTATATCAAAAGCATGCCCAAAAGATGATTATCAATTTTAACAAATATGCTCAGTTTATAGTTCTCTAAATGCTATCGCATGTGATGAAAATTTTTAAATATTTCACAAAAATGTATAGTTTTGCTTCTTATATGGTATGCAATGAATAGTAAACATTATTTTTGCTATTGGTCGATTTTGATTTTTTTTAAATCCAGTTTAAAGGAAAGACGAAAAACAGTTTTCTGTTATTCAAAATAATAAGTTTTCAGAAAAAAATTAAATATATTTTAACATGTAATATGTTTAAATGCTGATTTTACACTTTTGCATTTTTTCAATTTTTCCAAAAATTAAGTGAAAAAATATCTATTTTAATATTGTAAATAATTGGATAAAAGATAATTTAAGTCACACTTTAATTCTGACTCTGTACAATTTCAATCAAACAGGGATTGGCTAATTCGTAAGGCTATTTCTTCGATAGACGAAAAGGTCAGCGTTCCCCATTTAAAGCTCAATTCTAAACCGATTTGTTCATATTCCCTTTGTTCATCTTCAAGGCATCGGCAAAAGGGTCAGTTCCACCTCTACATCACCCCTGTCTGTCCATGCTTGAAATTTGTTGATAGGTATCTCTCCCTTTCAAGAGGGGAGGGGATGTTCCGCGGTCTGTATTTGTGCACAGACGAAAAATGTTCGACTAGCATAAAAGCACTCACCATGCCCTGAGCACTAAAAAGCGAAAAGCTCTGAATGCAATTTAATATTGCGTATTGCAGTGGAATAGGACACAGGGGAGTATAGTGTTACGTTTCAAAAAAGGGGGGAGGCAAATATGTGCATGTGCATTCGTATCTTCAGAGGGGGCTCCTTTGTTGGGCTGTCAAAATCTTTGCGATTCGGCTCGGGAAAAAAGTGGAATAAGCATCGATATATGGAAGTGGGTTGTATTTTGAAAGCTTAAATTACAAAATACGATAGATCAGCGAGATTGCATTAGCAAGCGGTTTGTTGCCTGGCACGCTATCGGGATGCTATCTCTATTGCCGGGTCACGTGGGAACGCGAAATCAAATTTCGTGTATAATGTTTTATATGCGAAATATTTTTTTTATTTCGCTTAAATGAATAAGACAGTTTGTTCCCTAAACCCTGAATATCGAACACCTGCTTGTAGTTTCCAACCCATGTTCCCGTAATGTCCACATAAAGCCTCGGAAATTAGGATTTATTTAAAATATGTCCCAATTTAAGCTGTCCTAAAATATTTTTAAAGCAGCAATGCTGAGTTTTAATACACAGAAATGAACTTCATTGTAAGTTATGGGATTATACAAGTTCTTTTTTGAACTCAGATTGTCTGGATTCAATTTGAACTCTGTACGTTTTGCAACTGCCATCCTGCACTTAATCCAGTATGGTGAATAGTTTTCACACTAGAGTTTTCTGTGTACTCTGAAGCCTATTTTCACCCACCCGTCGTATTTACTTTACGTCGAAGCAATAATAAGAATAACAAACTATGTTGTTTTAAACTGCAATCAATGAATATATACAAAAGGCTTTTGGCAATTCGCAGTCCAACATGCTTTTCACCTGATTTGATTTCCAACAAAGAATATAGAATAGAATAGATAGATAGCATTTTGAAATAAAACTCATCAAAGAGAAATCAAGGATTCTTTATGGAATGTAAAAAAAAAAAATTGTTATCACTTTAAAGTAATGCAATTTTTTATTAGCTAAATGATGTAAAATCCCTTGGCAATTTTCTTTTTCAATTTCTACTATTAATTAACACTCTCCCTATATATATATATATATATATATATATATATATATATATATATATATATATATAGTTAAAATTTTCAATTGTTAATACAGTAGTTTTTATTCATCCACTCAAGTTCAAATGCATTTTTTAAACTTGTGGATGACAGTTGGTGTTAATACAGTTTTTTCTTTGAAATATTCATTAAATGTAATTAATTTTTAATACTTTAAATGGAGTTTTAGTAGTTTCTAAAGAAAACAGGCAGTAGTTGTTGCAATCGATCAAATGCAAGGATTTCAGTATTTTTCACGTGAAGATGAGGAATGTGAATACAGTTCTTGCGAAAATCAATAATTTTTTGATACTTATTTAATAAAAAGTAAATAAAATAAAACATTTCTTTGTTGACCTAAATAGAAATTGAATTATTATTTTTTATTATAATACTTATTAGTCTCTAGAAAGGTTCTAATTACTGATAAATAAATGAATACTTAAAGATAATTTAGAAACCCCATTGTGATATACACTGAAAATCTGAAAATCTGTGTTTCTGAATTAAACAAAAAATAAATAATACAAATATTAGAATCCTAATTAAACTTTTCGATCATTAAATCAAGTTATTTTGTTTGTATGATAACACATTCTTTCAATAAACAATTCAAAATAAGAATTAGAAAGAAAAAAATATCATCAAGGAAACAGGGAATTAATGCTCACTTGTCTTGAAAACAAAACGAAAACTCTGATAATTTATTACCATATTTTAAAACATACTCATTAGATAGAAAAAAAGGAATTGCAGATAAACATTCTTTCCTTTTAATTCGATTCCAAATCCAATTCAAAGCTGGGCTCACGTTTCCTTCCCTTGAAAAACGAGCAACGAAATATGCCGATACTCTATTCAAAAACAATGCATCATTCTTGAAGAAGAAGGCGATAAGCGTGCGCGTGCCGGTGGGGTGGAAAAGAAAACAACTTTTCAATTTCTGCGGCGGTAATTTCCTGCCCCACTCCCTACTTTCCCCTTTCTGGATATATTCACTCATACGTCTTTGGAAATGAAAGGGAAAAATGACATTTAATTATTTAAAGCGCCCAATGATGACGATTAGGGGAAAGAGGGGACGACTGATTACAATCGTTACCGAAGCTACTGCAAAACAAATAAATGAACGAATGCAAAGAAAAGACGAAGAACCCCTTTAAATGAGCATCGGAAAATAATTCACCCTTCTTAAAGCCATTGCATTTGTTAATAGCCGACCGATTTCCATCTAATGCGGGAAAATGCTCATTTTAAGCTTGTTGTATTTGCCAGGGGGGGGGGGGACTCTAAAGGCAATATACAGGGGACAGGCAGAAAATTATTCGTAATTAGAGAACGGGTGAAATCATCAGCACCGTTGTGAAACTTTTAGAAAAGTTTGTTTCTAAATTAGATTGTTGCTTTTGTTATATATTGGCTTCATATGTACAACTATTCTAACTGTATCTCATCATATTTGACCTAGTTATTATTATTATTACTATTTACCTTTGACTTTGTTTTTTTCTAAAAAAAAGGAATAATATTAAAGTAATTGTTTAAGAATACTATTTAAATAGTTGCCTGATGCTACTCGGTATGAAAAATTATATAAGTGTTTGTTTTTAGCAATACGTAATAACAATTAATGGTAACTCAGAACAATAATGAATGATAAAGCAGAAATTTCTTTTTGATGATTATTTTTAGAAATATTATAATAGAAATGTTTTTAGAAAATTTCAATGCTTTTATATTTTATGCAAGACTTGAGGCACTTTTTAAAATATTTTATGAAAAAAGGCAACCTATATATTTAATAAAATTAATTTATAATTCTTATCAGTTCAATGCTCGAGAAATATATAAACTATATTACACAATGATACATAATTATTACACAATTTATTTTCATTCTTTATGAAACTTCATAGGATCTCTTTTACTATTAATTTTCTGGTTCTTAATTGATACGCACTATTTATAGTGTCGACAAAACGGAATTGTTTCATAATAAATAAACAAATCACATAAAATTATTCAAATTCCGGTTCTTTCCACTTTGCTAGCTTGTTACTTGTGATAGCTCCATTCACAAGAATATAATAATAAAATAAACTATAAAAACACAAATAGAGATACTTTATACCTATTGTTGCTCTTTATATTTTATCAAACTGACATAAAGTATAAAAAAATTGAGAAGTTCTACTTTCATTTGATGAAATACATTTTTTTTACACAATTATATAAATTTTAGAAGAAAGTATAGAGAATACCGTAACAAGTAATATAAATCTCACGTTCCATAAAATGTGTACGGAAAGTATAACATTCGATTTGAAACATAAAATAAAAAGATAAATATTCATCAATAAAATGATTTTTAAAAAGGACATTTTTTACTTATAAAAGGAGAAATCTCAATACTTTAAATAATACATAGTTTTATTCGTTAACTGCAAAACAATGGTAAATAGAGCTTAGTAAGTCCTCCGCATTTTTCATTCCTAATTGCAGTTAATTTTGATGGTGCGCTGTGTTCGTAATAAAAGTCCAATATCCCCAAATCAATTTCTGAACGAACCCCAACTCGCATCCGTAACCGTTTCCACCTGTATGTCTTCCAGCCTCACCCCCCTTCATTCCCATTGCCGGTGTGTCTTGCAGGCAATTTCCGCGGAGTTAAAGAACACAAAACTTATCGGAAAATCGGGAAACATTCATCACTAAGGATGAAATTAAACGTTCCCGTGTTTTGTATAAAATTATTAATTCTCGCTGAAGCCTCATACACACACTTCCTGACTCGGGCACAGGAATAATATGTCCATTTAAGAACATCCAACCATTTCTTATTCGAAAACTGGAGAAATTCATCGATTTTTAAAAGTAAAAGCAGCAAGCAACTAGAAAGAAATGGTGTACATAAATAAATGCATTTCCTCGGCTGATAAATGATTTTTCACTAGCAGCAAAACCAAGCCTTCCGTCGGTGGTCGCTCTATAATTTATCGGAAGATTCGCTTGTGAAACGAATTTTCAAAATGGCGGTCGGTTTTGTTTCGGCCTTGTAATTAACAGGGTCGTTTCATAAAAAGTTTTCAGACTGTTCCCCGTTTAAATGGCCTCTTGAAAAATGACAAATTTTCAGCTCGGCTTTTAAAATTATTCTTCAGCTCACTAACGACTTTTTCGTTTATTGCGTTTTTGTTTTTGGCACCGTGGAACGTGTTACTTTTCCGTCTGTTGCCGTTGCTAAAATTGAAAAATAGACTGGTGGTTAATGCGACAGCAGAGAGGCTTTTTCTGGCTGCTCCGAGAGGGTTCTGTATTCATTAATTTTATCGAAAATGGACCGTTTTGGGTCTAGTTTTTATTTCCCTCTTTGTTCATTCGAATATTGTGATTAGATGGAGTATGAAGAGCTGAATGCGAGGGTATTATTTTTCATATTTGTTTGGGAAATGCAGTAGCGTGAATAATGGTGGACTCTCAGAAAAGAGCTAAAGTCTCGTGGAACTAAAATCTGTCATTAACAGGAATTTTTTTTGTGCCATTATTTCCCGTCTACTTACGACTTGAAAGAATCCTTAATTATCTTATTTTTCTTACTTTCGAGATACAGAGTTTCAGGAACTTTCTACTTTGTTTTATGGGCCCATTCTTCCCTTCAAAAAAGACTTCAACTGTGTTCCGAATAAAAAGTTATGCATTTTTAAAAACTTCGCTTTGAGCTCGGTGAAGTTCAATTCAACGGTTTTGATGGGAAAAAAATCATTACTCACAGCACATAATAATCACTTGCTTTCGTTTTTAAACTCACAATTTAAGTGAAATCTTTCATAACATATTATAATCTACAAGAGGGCGCGCGCGCACACACACACACACACAAAAACATTTTAGTTGCTTATGCTTTTTACAAAATAAATGATTAGCAAACATGTTATATTATTTATAAAACATGAAATGTATGCCCTAGTTTTTACTGAAAAATTATTAATTACTTATAAGAAAGTATGGAAATATTAAAAAAAAAATTTACTAAAATTTCTTATTCTGAAAACTGTTAATTTAAATTTTTTATCAAACCTTTTTTTAATATACTTAATTTTATGCATCATATTTGTCTGATAAAGTGCTGATATGTGGTAAAGAACATATTTATTTTCGGAGTTTGCAGTGAAGTTAGTGGTTTAAACTGAGTGATTCAATTGCTTAAATTTTTGAAACTAACCATTTTCAATTCTGATAAGCAAGTACAAGGCTTTTTCAAAAAGCTCAACTAAAACTAAAGTTGAAAATTGATTTAAAATAAATGAAAATTGTACTTTATTTAATAATGGTGGGGAAGAACTCTTTTTTTTTATCAAAATAGTGGAATAATTGCATTACATTTTAAAAAATTGCTTGCTTTTTATAAATAATAATAAAAATAAATCTGCAGATATTTTCGGAACATGAAGAAAATGCAGCTACATTTAAACCATTGACGGATTCTAATAATTAAAATATAATTTCTGTATGTAATATTTAATTTTTTTGTCCTGATTTTGTCAAATATTGGATGTTTAATTTATGAATAGAATATCTTCCTAAAAAAAGTGAAGGCGGATAATCACCCTTATTTGCAAAATACACCTGAATTTACCAGGGCATGTTCTTTTCATAACAATAGTCCTGCAATTCCCACCAAATTATCTACATATCTAGGACCTATTTCTTTCTCCATTCTCGAGCACTGCATTTGTTATATGTGAGCAAAGAACCGACACTAAAGAGAGGGAAATTCCATTTACAGGAAACGTTCACAATAGTAACAAAGTGGTACAAACTGACTTTCAAAAGAAAATAAAAGAGATTGAAAGTGATGCCTCTAAATCTGAAGAAAACACAAACTCTTAAAGTGTTTTCTAAATGCTGGAAAAACACACTAAGACTTTTTCTCAGGGGGGAGATGGAAGGCAGCAGTGGCAAACAGAGGTAGATAATAAAAGTTAGAAGAAAAAAAATCTTTTGCGCCTTCTATTTCCCTCCCCTCCCCCTGCCCTCTATTTTATTCATTTCTCCCACAATCACTAGTCAAGTGACTAGAATTGTCAGCCCCCCTACCTGACTATTAGCGGTCTGGCTGCAGTTCTAAACTGACCCTAAACAGTCGAGTTTGCAATAACACTAGGGGGAAATGCAAAGTAAATAAATAAATAAATGCATATATTCAAGCCATTCAAAAGCACCACCGATTTGTTGCGGAATGGGACTGAATAAAAGATTTCGGGGAAGGAGGAAAGTGGGAGGGGGACCTGAGGTAGGGGATCAAATGAAAAGAAAGTCGATCCAATATTGCAGAGGTGATATACCTTGGATTTTATGCACAATAAATCCATTTCCATCTTTTATTTCTGGGTAAATCGCGACAAAAGATATGATATGTTCGTAATTGATGATTTATAACTGATTTGATGAAATCATCTTAAGATATTCTCTCTAGCCAATTGATCACCTGCTTGTTCGAATAATTGGTTATTTTGTTTGCATATGCGAAAAGACTGATGACAATCTTTTTACGTCGGTAGTAATAAGTAGAAAATAAATATTATAAATAGAGGTAAGAAACATCTACATTTTGGATCAAAAGCATATTGTTAAAACAAGTGTATCATGAACCTTATACAAATTCACCGACTATGCACTTTTATCATACTGAATATAAACTAAATTTGGTTTTTAAAATGAACTTTAAATAGGTAGTCAATGTTTTCAGACTGTTAATGCACGCTAAATCCGTCTGGCCAAACGCCCTCCCGCTGATGTGGTGTAGATAGGGAGGTGCCAGCTCATGTGTCATTCTCGTCATCTTACCACGGTTCGAAACTACGAAGTCCGTCTCAAAATAGCCTTAATGTAGCTTTACAACTGGGTGTTAATATTACTAAACTAAACTAAACTAAGTCCATTATCTAAATATAAATATTATTCTATGTTTATTTTCTTACTTCATTTAAAAAATATCATGAATAGCAAAAATTGCATTAAAAAGTTACTAGAAAAATTAATTTGCTGAAAATAAAATAAATTTAAAAATGTGTGTCTGAGGGAAATATTATTCATACATGCATACTTTTTAAAATTTAATATTCATTATTGATAACTTATAAACTGGTATTTCCAATATATTTTCTCGATTCTTTTATATTAATCATTTAATAGACAAAAGTCATGCTGGGATTATTTTAGTCAAATCCATTAATAATCGGATATTTTTGAAAAGTAGGTTTCAATTATAATAGTAGATTTAATTCTGCCCCCCCATTTATTCCCCAAGTGAACTAAACAGTATTTATAAAACGAGAAAAATATTTATGAATATGAAATTATAACTGATGTAAAGATAGTAAATTTATACAAAGTGATAAATTTACTATCTTTACTTCCAATGATAAGTAATTGGTGCATAAAAATGAAAATTTATATATATATGTCTAAAAGTCATCAAAAATGCTTTAAAAAAATCTTCTAATATCTCATTCAGACTTTTAAGGCACAAAAAGAATAAAAAAAATCTATATACGTATTCCCCTGCACTCAACTAAAGTGTCAACTGCATAACAATGGCTCTTCTATTTGTCACTGGCGTATATTCCTTTCTTTAAATTCTTCAACCTCATACCAAATCCATAGTTGAACTATATTCCACGTCTGTTTCTCGCCGAAAGGTTATTCTTGCGCACGGGGTTATATACAGAAGAAAGAAGGGGGGGAGAGACATCAAAACTCTAGTAAAATAGAGAAGGGGAGGTTTTCTTGGAGCGGAATATGAAACTAACTGCAGCTGTAACCTTTGTCGGTTCGATGTGTCACTGCATTGCGCACTCCAAAGTGGAAAAAAAAAAGTGTCAAGTTTGAGAATGCCGGCGTTTCAAGTCAATGTGGATTCAGAAACATATAACTCAGTCGAAAAAATGTATCTGCCCTCCCTCTTACCATTCTTCCACCTTTTGTATCGTTCCTTCCTATTCAAAACGTACATTTTTTTGCACCTTATTTTGCTTCATTCTGCTTCAAATGCCAGGTAGACCCTATTTTCGGGCGATTTCACAAATACTAAAGGTATATATTTTCATATTCACCTCGGCTCCCAAGCGAATGCAGCGTAGTTGGCAGGTATTTTCTTTTCATGTTTTCTTTCTTTCTCTCTCTCTCTCTTTTTTTTTACCCCCCCCCATAAGTCTCTTCATTTCTATCAGAGTAGTCATTCAATTTTAGTGGAAATGTGGCATGGTCTCCTCATGTGCTTTCGTGTGCAATCATCTTTTTTTTTTTCAGGCTTTGCTCCCTTCATTTTTTCACCTCCCCCTCTTGTTTAATTCTGGCCAATAAAGTGTTTCCAATTCGAGATGTATTCTTTAACGGAAAAAAAAAATGGTAAAATCTAGAATAGTTTGTGCTGTATTATATAAGACTTTGCGACATTTTGTTCAGTACTGTTCTATTTGTATTTGAAAGCGAAGAATTTTGACACTCCGACACAGAGGCATGGGGTGGGGGATACGTTCTCTTTTTTCAGTAAATACAGATCTTACACCCCCTCACTGTCAATTTTTCCAAAGAGGATTATGTAAATTGAAAATGTGCGGAATTCGCATTTACTAAATTGGACAAATTTGCATTATAACAGGATAAAGTGTTTACAGATGCTTTAGTTATAATAGTTGTAACGATTTTTTTCCCGTACTATTGTAGCTTTCTATTTTGGGGAACAATCACTGAACATAAATAAGGGAAAGCTTTTTGCTTAACCAAAATATGCATGCGTTAGATTTCATAATATTATCGTAAAAGTTTGACGTGCCGTTATTTTATACTAAACTTAATGTAATCAATAAAATTCACATTTAAAGATAATAATAAAGTAAAAATAAATATAACCGGAACATCAGCATTTCCTGTATCATTTCAATGATAACAAAAATTCAAAATCAGTCCTTCCAATTTCATTTGTATAAATTTTAAACGGAAATAATTCATATTATACTTCATTAGATTGCTAAATTATTATTATTATTTTACATTTCTGGGAAATAATTCCTTCAAAATGGTTTTACTCCAAATTATTCAAAACGAACAACCCATTATATATGAAAATTTGAACTAATAACTCTTTTTTTAAAAAAAATGATTGCCCATAAACAACGAATACTATAAATAGTAACAAATAATAACTAATAGTATAGTATAAATACGATCTACTAAGAAAGCTTATGCATTGAACTTTTTTTTTAAAAAAATATTGAATCCCATCAAACAGTTGCAGCATTTCCTGTAAAAGTGCCTTTTATCCCCAAACATAATTTTTTAGTAAAAAAAAAATTTAGCACTAAAGTCAGCCAAACCAATTAAATACAGCCAACTTTTACTTTTAGATACAAACTTGGTGACGAAAGATTAAATGAACTTTTAAATGTCTCACCTCCTGGATCAGCGACGAATAAAAACCCGGGGCATCATTGCTTGCTTTATCATTACAGCTTTATAGCTTATAGCTAGAAACCTGGTGTTAGTCCATACTTTCAGCATTAAGTGACTGTAGGGAAAGAGAGCGCTAAGGTATACTAGGATCATCAGTACTTTTTTACTTTTTTAACCTTCGGAATATTAACTAGGAAATACGATTTGGTAAATTAACTTTCCGTCGCGAGTCCCAGGTGTAATTAAAACTATAATGGCGCTTCTTGATGCTGCAGCATTACAGTCATATCGTAGCGAAATGTTTTCAAGGGGTAATGAATTGTGGGCAATTACCTGCGTATTAATTAAAATTATCTGCAATGGTGTAGATGAAATTAGACACGGGCCCCCTCCCGGTCATTATATTAAATTCGCACGCTTAATTTAGTAAATCTATGTTTGATTATCACAATTTTGATTAGGCAGGTTTTTCATCTGGGCTAATTGTCGGGACTTTTTTTTTCCCTTTCTGCAGAACCCCTTTTTTCCCCACAACTTTTTTTTAGTTTAAATTGTTATTGGGAAAAAAATTATATACTGATTAGTAATTATGGAATCAATTACACACTTTAAAAGTTAATTATAGAGCACTATATTTTTGGTTTTAGCTCCTTAATTTATTTAGATTGATATGGAAATCACTATCTAATTACTCAATATCATACATGTTTCTCTTAACACACTCAACGTCTTTGTGATCCTGATTCATGATTGTTTCCGGAACACTCTCCAATAAGACGGTCACTTCCTTACTCTCTCTTAATTATAGTAGAAAAGAGAATACTTAAATAGGTAGTGGATGTGAATCACAGGCGATTCTCAGGGTGAACAACGTGTTAGAACAAGATATAAATCAACTACAGTTGTGTTCTACGCTCATCAAATTCTACACTGAATAAGAACATTTGCTGTCACTCGAATAGGGAGAATACGGCAGTCAAAGTGTTAAGGGAAGTGTTAAATTATTCAAATGTTAGAACAGTTTCATTGTAGAACTATTCAACAATGGTAACACGATAGTCAAAGAGTTAAATTATTCAAATGTAAGAACAATTCCTTTGTATTCTGATGATGATTAGGTGTGTGCGGAAAGTGGCTTTACATCGATGAGAAGCTTATAATTGAATTTTGTTTTAAAAGGAATTTAAATAGCTATCAAAAGACTCGCTATTCAAACATAACTTTCCTATGCATATGTACAAAATGCAAAAAAAAAAAAAAAATGCTAAAGAAAGCGCCAAAAAACTTGAAATAAAAAAAAGTTGCAATAAATAGAAAAAAATAGTAAAGTAAATAGAAAATTTCTTTCTATAACAGGCTTAAAACTGTTAGCATCGTATAATTAAAAAAATGTATTTTTATTAAATCCATTTAATTTGTATTTATGATAAACCATTCTTTTAAATATTTCATTATTTCACAATTTGTTAAATTAATATCAGTATTAACCTTAAAAGTTCCATCGCTACGCATGTCAAGACCATTTCAATTTCAAGATGTGACAACGAAAATATTCAAAACTTTTGATGGGCGCACACGTGAAATCAGCCAGCAACTAAACTCGCCGCTTTCCATTAGGCGATAAATTCATATCCCTGGATACATCTTCATCTTGTTTACAACCGGCAGATGCTCGCAACCTTATCAACGAGGTCCTGTCGTTACCGACAGACACGTCGGTTATGGAGTGATAAAAGCCAACCTTTTCGGGTCCAATTCATTAGGACATCGTTACAAATGAATAGCGCCCTATTCATTTCTGACATCGGCTGGATCTAATTTAATCATCAGAAGGTATATCTACGGGGAGCACCTCTCGACGATTGTTATGCGACTGTCTGTCGCGGTTATGACAAAGGCATTGGGAGTTATTCTCTGCAATTCGGGTGTGTGTGTTCCCTTCTGAGACATAAAATTGTTGGGGGACTGTATGTATAGGGCGAGGCGATTGTTGATGGTAGCTCTTTTGACCACAGCCCAATTAGAACTCAAAGGTCCCCGAAATGGAAAATGAAAACGACGGGCAAATTTTGCTGTCATATAGTCCTGTTTGACTTTTCATTAAGTAGATATGTTTATAACATATTTCCTATAATTCATGTGAACTTAAAAAAACGAGTTTTAGGTTTGTCAGTGTCATTGATATTAATTATTTTGCCCTAACAGTTTAAGAATAATAAAAAGATGGGATAAAATTTTGAACAGCGTTATAAATTACATAATATATATAAAAGGGCGAGGGGATTAAAAATCCTTACCTAGTTTGTACTCTTTTGAAAATAATAGTAAAATTTTAATTTAAAGATAAGATTTAAATATTTATCAATCTAGAAAAAATTTGCAGCATGAAATCTATTTACATGTTACATGAACCTTACAACTATTTATAATAATAAGAAAGAATTCACTATAGAAAAGCACACTTATTTTTATTAGAATATTTCTCAATCGTTTAAACAAAACCTTCATGGCCCATTTTGTTTATCAAACAAAGTTATTCTCATGCATTCGAATATTTCCTTTATTTGTAATATGCATTTATATGAATGAAGATTGAAATAATTTTTCAACATATTAAATATCATCTGAAATCCCTATTCTATTAAAAGAATAGACTTAACACAATTTTAGTTCATTTTTATGGGAAGATTAAATCAATATAATAATGTTCTAATTATTATTAATATAAAAATTTATATGAGTTAAAAAGGATGAATGCTCTTTTACATCTTTGAGGATGCATAAATCCGCAATATATCCGTAAATTGCCTTTTTTTATTAATGTCTTTTTTCCAATGATCTCATATGTTATTCTTAAAGACTAGATTTACTTTTTATATAAATATTTTATAAATATTATCATATGCCACAAAAAACATCTATGTTTCTAAAATTAAATTATAATCGTGCTTAACCATGAATTGATAATTTTTTGTAATGACTTCATGGGATAAATAATATAATAATTATAATAGAATATTGATACAGTTCTATTTTAGGTACACGGAAATATTTGCAAAAGATTTCTAGCAAGGCTTATAAATTTTGAAAACTTTTCTAATGTATTCTTAAGAAGTTTTTATTTCGAGTATTGAATTAGCTTTTATTCTTTAATTCAAGTAAGGTCACAAAAATTTTAAGGTCTTAATGTTTGTCAGCGACTATACAACTCTAAAAAATTACTTCACGGTAATTTTCAGACTTTCGGAGATGAAAAGATTCAAAACTCTCTTTCATTGAATTATTGAAATGAATTCATGAAAGGGAAGTGATTGATTGTTCTTAATGAAAGGCCATGAAAACGAATAAAATCCACACCGATAAACAAGAAATTGGCTGTTTTTTTTTTATAAATTTTTTAAAATTGTAATCTGCTTGATGACTGACCCTTTATTACTTGAAACAAGTGAGGCTAGAGAGACCAAACGCGTCTGTTAGTTTTAAAGATAGTAACTTTGAATGCAGACTTCATACATTTATGAAAATTGTGGTATAAAAGTTTCTGTTCCAATTATTAATGAGTTAATTTCGTATCTCAATGCTCATGAAAAGCTCTTTTAATCTTTGAAAAATGATTTTCGGCGATTCGAAGCCCTGGAGACGCACAAACGAAGAATCGGATCTGAATGCGAGGTCCCTTTAGGTAAGTCCTTCAAAGACGGACTGACTCTCTTTTTCATTAGATTATTGGAGTGAATGCAGGGAGGGGGAGCGATCGCTTTTAACGAGCGGGCATAAACGCGCACAATGGGACAAGGGTGTGGCCCCTCATTGGATTCATACTCGAATCATCCCTTTTCCAAAAACAGATAACTCTTCCTCCTCCATTTGTGTTTGCAGGAGATAAGAGAAAGCTCTTCGGTGATGTCTGATTTTCATCTCGAATAAATGAAAACTTTTATATGCCCGGGGAAAATTATTCATTATTCATTTGATCTTTCCCGAACAATAGGGATCTGTCGCCCGAATCATTGGGATTGTCGCTCTTGGCACGGCGCATGGGCACTGTCCGGAGGTTCATTCCCTTTGTGGGTGATTGATGAGGGATTTCCGCGAAATGGAGAACCCAAGTGATGAAGGTCTTTTAATTATTTATTCAATTTCAAGAGAGATGTTGATTTGATTCTTCCGTGCCGTTTTGCCCGTGTTTTTCCACTCCGGGTCGAGAGGGTGGGATGGGTTGGTGATTAGGCGCTACTTTGCGATAGACCGATGCGTCTCATGAATGGAAGTAGAAAAAAATATTTCACTCAGTCACCTGGTTTGAGAAATAATGAGGCGTTAATGGAAAAAAGTGATTTTGGGGGAAAAAATATCAACTAAAAAATAGGAATGGAAAGGTGAACAGTATTAAGCTTCGCCTCCGCATATTGATTATTGCCTAGATTTATTTAATTTATTTTTTCATCACTACATCATAAATAGGTTGCGTGTACACTTCTAATAAATTATCTAATTTATCACTTATTACTGGAAAGTTAAGAAACTTTTCGGAAATGCTAACTAATTTTTATTCATTTATACATTTATTCAAGTTCTGAATAATCACTTGATTCAGGCTAGTTCAAGTTAATCGCTAAGTTTAGACAAAACATTAAATTTATGCTTATTCATAAATATTTTATTTAGATTCGGGGAAAAAATGATTAAAGTCTAAAAGATCCTGAAATGCCGGCTTCCTAATATACGGGTAGCGTGTCTTGCCCATGAACTGGGTTTACCGGGTTCGAGTTTCTGTTCGGTCATGGTTGTTATTCTGTGTTCTATCTGTGAGTAGTGCTAAGTCGTAATCTTGACCCTAGGTGGCGCTATTGGAAAGATAAGAGATGCTCATTTCGGCTTAAATCTCCGACAGGTAACTGTCATCAGGCTGGTAAAGTGCCATAAGTAACAAAAACAACAAAAGATTCTAAAATAAATAAATCGAGAGAATTTGTTCAATTTTTCCTTCAACTTCTGTTAAAAGAATATCCGGAAAATCCTCATTACTTGACTCAGAATTTCTTTGACAAATTTTATTAAAATTTAAAAATCATTAATTGTTTTAGAAATAAACTGCAATTAAAATAAGTACGTTTTGTCGTCAGTATCACATATTTAGTATTGATAATTTTTAGAGGATTCATTATATTCAATAGATTTAAACAAGTTCAATCCTTTTTAGACCATAATTGAAACTTGTAAAAGTACGGCAACTTTTTACAAATTACAAAAATAGGAGACACAGAATATCGGATAAATTTATTGAAATCAAATTGAAAAGCTATAAATCATGCTCATGAAATCTTATAAGTATTTACTTCACGTTAAATTTCAAATCAGTATTTGTTATCAAAAAAGAATAAATCTTTAAACAACATTCGGAAATATAAACTGAGATAAATTATTTGAGTTATGAAAATTATTGATTTGTTGAATAAGATTTCTGAAATTAACATTTTAGAAAAGGCAATTTCATTTCCTTTAAATAAATTGACATTACATTTAAATGGAAAAAAGGGTATTTAATTAAAGATTATTCAAAATATTTTGATGATAGATTAAATACTCTCAAATCGCATGTGTTCTATATCAACAAATATATAATTAACTCCAAACCTCTAGAGTTTGTTTTGTAGAGAGGTGTAGTTGAAACAACAGAAAACCTCAGCAGTATCCCTCTCCCCCACTCTAACACATAGAAGAGAAGGAGAAAAGTTTTCCTTTCCCCCATTGAAGTCCTCGACCAATCAGCAGACAGTCATTTCAAGAATGAAATCATTTTCTTCCGTAATGAATTAAACAATAATTTCAGTCTCTCTCACTCTTACCTTCACCCGAACCACTTGTACTCAACCAGATAAACGGATTATCGGCGCTTTTGGCGCGCGCTAATCAGGCGCCAAGTGAGGATTACAGTCTTGGTCCACATCAGTTGAGGCTAAGGAGACAAGAGAAATACAAAGCGTTCATTTCAATGTCCTTTCACTCCCTCAATCGGAGCGGGATTTATTTTATAATCCGATTGATACCCTTCATGGGAGAGCTCGGAGTTTCGAAGTGAAAGTGGTCTGAGTCAGGAATATTTAAATATTATTCTTAAGGGTGAATCGAAAGAGAACAAATAAAGGAAAGAAAGATTTTGGCGAATGTTTAGCTCCATTTAAAGGTATCGTAGTGTTTGGGAAGGAACGAAAGTATACAAAGCTTTAAAAAAGAAAAATTGAGTACACAAATTAAAGGAAGTAAAAGAATAATTACAATTAAAAAGAGAATTGCAAGAACGTTATAGCTATAAAAGCCCCATATGAAAATATTAAGTAAATGAATAACATTACTGAAATGGTTTTAAAATAATTATCTTACGTTTGTAGTTTCTCTTTTCGTATAGAAAAATGTATTAATTTTAAATACTTCAAGTCATAAAAAAATCTTGTGTTTTATTCTGTTATTTTTTCAAGAGAAAATAATATGTTATTAGAAATTTAGGCTCTTTAATTTTTTTTAAATCTTTATACAATCAGAAGTGTGAGAAAAAAATCAGTTATGTTTTTTTATGATTTGAAGCAATAAATACTTGCAAAATTACCAATAAATTGATTATTTGTTTGGTCGATTCTTTGTTTTTATTAAAATCAGTCTAAGGATAAAATATATGGATTTTCTGCAGTTGTTTCTGTTGTTCTGATTATTTGCTTGATCGATTCTTTGTTTTTGTTAAAATCAGTCTAATGATAAAATATATGGATTTTCTGTAGTTGTTTCTGTTGTTCTTGAATTTGAATCTTATTAAAAATCTTCATTATTAATAATTTTGAATTTTATATGCAAATGAAAACATCCAATCATTAAGTCATACTTAACGAAAAAAGACAAGCGAAAAGCAGTTTCTGCAAATGAAATAGCACAGTTTTTTCCTCTATAACTTGTACCACTTATGCTTTTTCATGTACATCAACGATCATGATTGTTCTTCCGTACCTTTCTCCCTATATTTTTTCCCTCTGTGTTTGATCATTTGACGGCGAACACAAGAAAGTGGGGGGGAAAAAATTCAAATTAAAAAAAAAGAAGAAAAAGTGAGACTTAACGTTATCACTTAGCTTCAGTCTTTCCGTTCGAATTAATTATGTGCGAGAATAAAAATGTAGAGATTTATTTCAAATGCTTTCTTCTCTCAGCAGCTGATAATGATTAAGAATTAAGAGCGCAAAGAAGAAGGAAAACTAAAAAAAAAAAAAAAAGAATAGAAAGATATTACAGAAGAAGAAGACTGCGAAACAGAAGTGTTTTAATATTGATTGTTTGTCTTGCATCAAGCGAAATTCATGAATCGAAAAGAATTTTATCTCTTCGAAGCCGAACTCGACTGATTCGGTCATTAATCTCTTATTCGTTTGCCAAACGTATCTCAAAGACGATGCTACGCTTTGTCAACTGCTTGCCTGCAGTACGTGAGCTGAAATTGTAGATGCTTGCAAATTAGTCTTTGCATTTGAAACGATTCTCCGTTAATGGTGCATTGGTTTGGCCATCCATCTTTCTTCGCTTTCGAATTGCGTTGCTATTGCGAAAACAAGACTCTGGCCTACGTCATCAATCACATTATTATCTCGGCAGACACCGGGTTTGATCAAATAAGCGATATGATTATTTTATTTTGAACAATTTATGGACCATACACATGGCAATAAATTTCAAATTAATATTATTATTTATTATTATTGTCTTCTTTGTTGCCTGTAATAGACAATTATAAAGAATTGATGGCGTAAATTTTGTTAAATTATCAACCGAGTAATACATCATCCTTCATTAAATAAAATATAACTTTATTGAAAATGATTTAATATTCCTGTGGCATAATAATAAAAAAAAGAGTTATATACAAAATCGAAGGTCAATTCAAATATATTTATTCAAGATTCTTGTGGCATTCTGGTTCATTTATTAACTTTTATTGATGTTTTTGCATCACAAAAGAAAATAGATTCCCAAGAATGACTGATAATGCTCCAAATTTTGCTATATGGTAATATTCAAATAGGAATGTAGATTATTATTCTTTAGAGAAATTATTATTTAAGGAATCGATCTACAAAAAAATAAAACTTTAATATGAAAGGCCCAAAAATTGCTATTATCATTTATTGACGAATGGTAGCGCAAAGAAAATCATACAATTCAATGCTTGGGGAATTAATTGATGGAATTCCAAATATTATTAGAAATGCTTGGTAGAGTGTTTGTCGAATCTCCAAAAATTCAATTAATTTAAAGATAATAAAGTTTAATAGAAATCAAGAAAACAGAAAGGAAATCGAAAGTCTTAAATATGTTTAACCGTTATCAACTGCTTTGATAACCTATGGAAATTGGTACTCATATCTTCCAAAACTCTTAGATCACGAAGATCATTTGTGTATTTTAAAACTATAATAATTTCTATAATAACAAATATATAATAATAAGGCGAAGTTTGAAAATATGCCCTCTATATTAAGAGTTTAATAGCTTAAGAAATCTAGACAGACAAGCTGGTCGCAAAAGTCAGTTGCACTTTAATCAAAAATTGAAGCAGACTAAAAATTGGGCCGAATCACTATCTGGCAAAAGTTCGAAAGTTTAAATTGTTTTCATCATTGAATCAGTGTAAAACTCTAAGATAATAATTTAAATAATTCTCATTTGATTCGTTTAAGTTTAAATTATAAACCAGTTTTAAATTTAGTTTAAATTATAAACCAAAATAATCCAAAACGAGATGTTAGTGGAAATGAAACCGTAAAAGAACCATTAACAGAAAAATCCAATTTCTACAAATGAAATTGAGATGCTAAGCGTGTTTTTTTTATTGTTTTGTTGAGACGAAATTTTAACGGGGAATAATTTTAGAATTATAGCAGGCGCTCTATTCCTTTTTTCAGATCACTTTTTTAAGAGAAAGAACTATGTAGAAGAAGTATAAAATATCCAAAGTTCCAGTTTTTAGTAATTGAGGCAAAATTAATGTTTGAGTTCATGCACTTTCAAGTAAGTTATAATTTTATTTTTGGTAATTAATGTTGTTATAATTAGCATAACTTTGATAACAGAACATATATATGATCCGAGTTCATTATATGATCCGAGTTCATTATATGATCCGAGATCATATAATGAACCCAAAAGAATCATGTGATTCTTTTGGGAAGATGTTCAAACAGCGGAATGCAACCCTCAAGCAAAAAAAAAAAAAAAAAAAAAAAATGATTAACATTTCCTAACATAATTACATATGCTTTTTTTAAACTCAATAAATAATTTTTGCCCTTACACCTCCATTAATAATAATATATTCAATAAACATCTATGCTTGACTAAAACACAAAAATAATAATCTTTTGTAATTGGTCAAAATATTCTTGTAAGTTAACATCGAATGTTTATTCATGTAAAATTTGGAATTTTCAGCACGAATGCAAATTAAAAGCCTTTTAAACAGATGGGACAAGAATTTTAAGTATGTGTAACTGAAAAGTGCGTTCCTTGAGTAAAGAATTATTGAAGTAGTCGTGCCATTAACTTATTATTGGTTAAAAAGAACAATTGTTAAGAATTCAGTTTTTTAAACTCAAGCTTATTGTCATTCTGAGATATTTTTCTTTAAAATTCAACCATACTTTATGCATTACATTAATTCACTAAATTATTTACAAACTATAATTAAATTTTTCTTTGTTTTCGAAAAAAGTAGCTTAATTTAAGAAGAATGTAAAGATTGTTAGATTTTTAATAATTAATGGAAATTAGGTCTTTTCCCCTCTTTCAGATGACGCTTTGAGACTTTATGCACTAGAAATAATAATTGATAAAAGTCTAATATTATCCCAGAAATAACAGTACATATGATTTATATCAATAATCTCAGATCAGTGTTTTATTCGAGCATTTGGGTTAAGTAAGAATTTTTTATTCAAATTCTTTTCAAAGATTTCTATCCAATTCCCATGAAACAGAATATGATATTTAAATTAATTATTCCGAAGTCATTATTTTCCTTAAATTTTTCCCCTTCGCTATTTTAAATCCAGTGTCTAAGAGAAAAAAAATTAATATAGTAAAGAAAATAAAGCCCTAATTGATGTGGAATATAAAATGGTTTTAATAGCTAATAAGTGTTTTTAATAGAATATTTTAAGTATAAATGATGACTTTTTCAATTCCTACTATTAGTTCAGACTCACCTAATATATATTTATTTTTATATCTTGTTTAAATTTTCAATCGTTAATAGAATACTTTTCATTCTTCCACTCAAATTCAAATACAGTTTTTTCAAACATTAATTTATTAATTGAATTAATTTTTAATATTTGAAATAGAGTTTTAGCAGTTTGTAATGAAAATTGAAATCAACAAGCAGCAGCTCAATCGGCCAAATACAAGGATTTTAGTATTTTTGGAGTAAAGGTGAAAAATGTGAGTTCAATTCTTGTAAAAATCAATGATTTTTTAATGCTTGGTAATTTTTTTGATAATTATTTAATAAAAAGTAACTAAAATAAACTTTATAACTTTATAACTAAAATAAACTTTATAACTTTATAATATAACTTTATAACTAAAATAAACTTTATAACTTTATAATTTTAATAATATAACTTTGTTGACCTAAGTAGGAAATGAATTTTTTTTAAATGTATATTACTTGTTTACAATAAAAACATTTTTTTTTTTTACAAATGATCATGATAAAATGTCATGATGATATGATAATACTAATTTTTAAATTCAGTTCTATTATTCGTCAGCGTTTCGCAAACCAACATTCCCTCGAGTAATCACTCCGGTTTTCAAAAGAATATGCAATCTTCTTCAACGGACATTTCATCTCTTCCTTTTTTAAAAAACAACCAGCAGAAAAAACCCAGAGACAAAAGGAGGCGGTGTTGTAGAGCATATCTCATATCACTTTTCAGGCAGCTCGCATAAGCCATCTGCTTGAAAACAGACGCCTTAGGAGTAATCGAATTATTATTTCGGGAAGAACAGAAGGTAGAAGAATGAGTACAAAAAAGCTTGACTATTGTTTCCCCAATCATCGTTTGACCTACTGCACCTTTTCGACTTTCAATTTTCCATTTATATTTCTCCTCCGGTTCGAGAGATAAAATCTTTGACTTTCCAATTTGACCATTTGGCTTCCGATGGAAGGTTTTCTCTTACATGTTATTTATTCATTAGTATGAGAAGTTAGTTTCGCAAATATGTTATTAGTAGGATTGTAAATTTAAAGAAGTAGAAAACATCATTGCATACATTTGCATTTAGATAAGAGCTGTGTAAAAAACAAGTAATATATAATTTTTTTTAAATTCAACTCCTACTTAGGTCAAGGAAAAAAAAATCTCAGATCTTGGCGACGAATTTGGCAGGTTTAGCGATCAAATATAAATTATTAGAAAAAATTAATTAATTAATTAATATTTGAAAAAAGAAGCTGTATTAACATCAAGTATCATCCACAACAAGTTTTAAAAACTGTTTTTGAACTCGAGTGGATGAATAAAAAGTATTTTATTAACAACTGAAAATTTAAACAAGATATATATAGGGAGAGTGTGAATTAATAGTAGGAGCTGAATAACGTGCAAATTTCAAAACAGCGCAAAAACATTAATTTTTTCCAACTTAAAATTTTTTTAAAAAGAATCTTATTTTTCTTATGTCTTTTAGAAATCTGATTAATTCATATTTTAAAGTAAAATCTTATGTTGACGAATCTTTTTGGAGAAGAAAAAAATGAATTTTAACTTCTTCTGATTAATATTTACCAGTGCATTTACAGAAATAATCAACATTTCCCGGAAAAATTTAATTAAACTTATATATTTTATCTTTCATCTAAGATTTATTTGGTTCGATAATGTAATGAAAGAAACAATGCACAACTACTCTGAAGTGATACAAAGGATATAGCATAATAATATTGATCTAATATATTAAATTTGTATGTTGAAATTTACGTACATCATTATTAATATTTTTAATTTTAGAGATTTTTTTCATAACTAAATTTTTAATAAAGCCTATTTATGAAGAATTTTTACTTATCCATATTCAATGAAAGCAGCTATAATAGTCTCCCCCAATCATTCTCACATTTCTGGACTTTGGACAAAGTGCTGCATGCTGTCAGTTTTGGGACCTATTTTTAAAATTCCTCATGGTGAGCTGTGTGCTTCGTAATGAATTTAAAGAAAATATGGCTTGTGTATTGATTGCAAAAAATAATTTCGTTTCTTTGGCGCAAATCCAACGTTTCTAATTGAATCCATCATGCGATCTTTGGCGATTATTCGTTGACATGTTATAAATAAAAAGGACCAGAAAATATAAAACCATTGTCCCAACTAATGGAAATTGAAATTTGACTTAAAACTACAATTATATTAAGATCACTTAACAAACTTCATTTATTGAAGTCATAATATTTTTGAATTCTTGCTTTTGCATGTATTTGGAAATACTGATCAACTGACTGCCAATTCTTTGTCGGATTTGATTCTATATTTAAAATGAATCTATGTTTCAGCAGTAAACCTGTATATCAAATTTTATGTATGCAGCTCTTTTTTTTAAAAAGTTATTATCTTCATTTTTACTCTTATACCCTGAGTGATAGAGTTAATATGAGTAATTTTCGTTTAAAAGTAGATAAAAATATACAAAACTTTTGCTAAGCGCGTATATCAAATTTAGTTCACCTGACTATAAGTGAGTTTTTCTTAAATTATGATTTTTGTATTTTGAAAGGTTTGAAACACGAAGATAAGTCTCTTTCGAATTTTTTTGAGAATTATTATATTTATAATACAATACAATATATATTTTCTTTTTATATATTAATATATTTTTAACACTTTCTTTTATTCAGGGAAATCTAAGGCATGGGGATACTTCAAAACAATTAGGTTGGACGATTACGATGTTTTCTGTTTTATACTTAGTATACAAGGAAACGAACAAAAAGGAAGAGAAAAAAATTCTTTTTATGAACAATTATAAGACATAAAGGCGATTTTTTTCCATCTACAATCTAACTGTACAATGTCGACCGGTTTCTCTGAATACTGAGTATCCCATGCAGTGTCTTCACAGTCCAACAATGTATCGTAGCAAGATATTCTGCTTGTACGCTCCATGTAAAAGCAATGTTTGGGGAGCAAGTAACAAGTCCACCCATCCACTAAAATGTTATTCCCCTCACCCACCCTCTTGGAAGACATAAATCACGTGATCTGACATCGGACAACAGCGAGATGGAGGGGGGGGGGAATAAAAGGAAAAAAAGGATCGGCCCCAAGTCCGCAGAAAGCCCCTTGGCTTACTGGTTGGTAAGACAAGTCTGTTGTTTCGAAAAGCCCACTGTTTTAACTTATGCAGGCAAAAGACTTTAGTGGATGTCAAGACAATGCTTAGGCATGAGACACGGGAATTTCTCATCTTTTACCCCGGAAAACGAATTTTTGAGACTAACATGTAGAGGCGGAGATGGCGTTAAATATTTTTAGCCTCTTTCGTTTCAGCAACGAAATGTTTTCAGTACTTTTATTGGTTATTTTATTGACTTGAATTGTATTTCTCGAAAGTTAATAACGATGGATATTTCTGAAAATTATTTTAACGTTGTAAAGTTAATAAATAAAAACAATAAGATCTCGAGCTCCTCATTTGTTTCTATATTATAAATGGATATACGTTTTGAAAATGTCTTAAATGTACAGTTATTTTCTTCCATTTTGACTAGTGTAGTGTGTTCACTATCTTGTCGATACTGCTACATTCAGTGGTCGTGGGGAGGTCGGCTGTATGCAAGAAGAAGTGTAGTGTCTTCACTTTAAAACAGAGGTTTTAATTTTTTGATAAATAATTTTGAATGTAGAATCAGCTTTTTTAAATTGATGTAACTGGTAAATATGTTTTAAGCTATACACTTGAAATCGTTGATTATGAAATGAAATATCTAATGAAATGATTTCTAAGTAATGAACTCCTTTATATATATATATATATATATATATATATATATATATATATATTGCAAAAACATTTAATGTAATAAATATTTATTATATTAATGTATAAACTTAATCCACTTGCATTATAAATATCAAAAGATTCTGTCCAACATTCATAACGTTGAATTTTTATTTATATGAATTTATTTCCAATATATAATTTTAAAGGGACTACCATTTTAAGCGTTTATTATTTTAAGAGAAACCCGAAAATGGCAACTGGAATTAGCTCATATATAGATGATATTCGTATAGTGCCTATTATTAAACTATTTTATCCGACATCTATTCAACTGCAGAAACAACGTAATACAAGTTTGCATCCGTCTAACTAAGAGTATCATCAAAGAATAATGAACACATCAAAATCCTCTAAAACAAATTTGTTACCTACATTTGATCAACACACCAGGGCATGAAATTAACTGAGCCTTCCAAGATAAATTAACCTTCTCTGCAATACATAATCCAGGAAACTTCCAATAAACCTCAATACCATTAGGGTTGTTTCACGGGCTGGCACCTTCAATCCCCTTGGTCCATTTCGCGTCTCACTCCCCACGTGGGGTCAGTTTGTCAACCTGTCAGCAGCAGAGTCCCATTATCAGTCCGCTTGTGGTCATCCAGACTGACCTCTGAATAGAGGAAGAGATTGACCTCAGATATACAGGAGAAATGGAGCAAGAGAGAATTTGGTTTTGCTTTCTTCGAAGCAGATAGCGGAGTTTCTGTTTGTTGGCACAAGCGAGAAGGCGACAGCTGCAGTTTATGATAGGACAGATGAATGTTTTGTTGGTTCGGTTGTATAAGCAACTAGGACAAGACGATTCCAAATGATCATGAAAATGAATATATGAATCACTTACATGAGGAATATACATAGAAGTACTTCATTTTTAGATGGATAAGTAAGATTAGTAATTATTATTTCAAGCTTATAATCAGAACAAAACTCTTAAGTCTCCCACAACTTTGGGAATCTGTGTGAAATAAATATGGCATTGAAACTTTCTCATTTAAAATTAACAAGAATGCAACTTTCTTTTTTATCAATAGAAATTTTTATGGATGCAAAAAAGAGTGCACAATATATATATATATACACATCAATACCCCTAAAGATTAAATTGAGTCATATTTTAAAAAAATCGATAACTGAAATTACAAATAATCAAAAAAGCTGAAAAGGCCCAAAAAGTTTTAAAAAATGGATTTCAAATGTTAAATAAACTAAATGATAAATTAAGAATTTAACATTATAAATATTCTCAGAGAAAATCTCACGATTCGATTAAGGCAGTTCTGACTATATTGATTGTTCCTTTTTCGCTAAAAATGATTTTAGGCTTAAACAAGGGCAACAAAATATCCATTCAAAGAACTGCATTTACTTCAATCCATTGTCCAAGTAATCTTTCTTTGCTAATGTAAATATCATGATGAGTAAAACAACATTTCTTCAGGACAATAATATTTACCAACCAACAAAATAAAACTTTTATTTTCTATCAACTGCTAGCGTGCACACATTACGTTGTAACCCGTTTTCATTCTTATTTGCAAACCTCTCGAGCAATACTATTTGTCCACTCAAATAATCCAATACTTGTTCGTCCTGCAGCAGTTATCAGGCGTAATTTGAAATTCAGTGTTTATCTTGCGGCCGATCAAACAATAATAGAGCCGAAAAGGTCATCAAAAACATCGCTACGCAACGCCTCCAGAATACACTATCCAAATAGCCTAACTCGGCCCAATATAGTTGATCACGCAAATATGCATTAAAAATGGACACTGTTGCGTTTGCAAAGACAATCAGAAGAAGATTAAAAAATACACACCCCTGCGTTAACCTCCCAGAGTTACACGAATATACACAGTGATATACGCATTGCGAACTGCCCCTTCATTGTTTTGACGTGAGTATAATGATTGGATCATTGACTGCTATCGGATATTCATATCCCTGCAGTCCCAATGCAATCAGGAGAAATGGGATTTCGTGCGGTCAATTTTCGTTGTGTTTTCTTTTTTGCTCTCTTTTCAAATCGAGGGCGATTGTGGATGGAATCGGCGGGGAGCCCACGCGAAAATGGACTTCGCAAAGGGGATTGTCGTAAAGTGTCGTAAAAATGTTCCACATGAGAAAAAAACATTTTTTTGCTGTTCGCATGCGATCTCCGTCTATTTATTTATGCCTTACGGATAATCCAGATAATTTAAATTGAAATATGTGTTTCGTAATATGTAGTTTAAATGTCCGTAAAGTGGTTTTTATCTGTTTTGAAAAATTTTGGGGACTTTTTAAAATTTAACAAATCATATAAATTGAGTAATTTATTATTTAATATTTGCTATTAAGATGCAGTATTTTCTTCAATTTTTTTAAAAATCCGATTATGTGTATTCAAAATATACTCAATAAATAATGCAGTATTAGATAATAATAAAATGAAAGTTATATCCTAAAAATGAGAAAATAGATCTAAAATAGCGTCCAATATTTAGAATAGTTTTTAATTCTCAAATGTTTCAAATAATGAAAAAAACATTATTCAATTTAAGGTAATTCAATCAAGGCTTTAAAAACTCAGTTTTGACTGAAAATCAATGTTTTTATTGTTTTATTTGAAAACATGCTCTTTTACCTTCTCAAAACCATTCTTATCTTATGTCTACAATAATTAGGAATGAAGTTAAAGACATTTTAATGGATTTTAAGAACTGAAAATGAAGACTTAAACAATTCTATAACTAAGATTTTTTTAATTAGTTCAATCATATTATTTTAAAATTGTCTTACCCAGTTTCATGTCTTAAACTACAAACTAAATATTATTCTGAAATATTTTCAATCTGAATTTCTTCATTTTTGATGGCGCTGTTATTATTTAAATAATCCTGAAGCACTAAAGAATCTTTATATTCCGCTGATGCAGTAATTTCTGCGATAAACACACTTAACGTATTTTTATCGTATGAATGATAAATATTAAATAATAGCAATGTCTCCAGATTAGTTAACATGCATTTAAAAGAAAATGCGGAAAAAAATATCGAAATCTGACAATACCAAATTCATAGCACATTTCAGAAAATACTCATTGAAGCGGCGATTGAATAAATAAGAGACAAAAATTGAAAACTGAAAAAAGTAAATTGCGTCCAAGAAAAAGAAAGAATAATTTGTCATTCTGACAAATTCTGAAACAGTGCTGCTCTCCCCCTCCCTCATCTTATTGACAATTAAAAACAAAAGTTTAAACCCCTTTTTTTTAATGTGATTTTTCCTCAAATTTTCATTTTTCAAACACGATTATTAAAGCAATATTAAAAATATCAGTCTGAAATTAAGTATGCCTTCAGTTTATAATACTAGTAAATGAGCCAAAGAATAAGTTATGCATATTTTAAGCTGTAAACAAAAAGATAATTTTTTTTTTAAAAAAAACCTCTAAAGCTTTTGATTTTTCAGACTTTTGAACTATTCCCTAACTTTGCTTTAGTCTCCAGCCAATACATTAATAATTATATATATCGGAGGGCATGGGTGGGTATATATATATATATATATATAGTTAGAGTCACTTTTTTTTGCCTGAAGGCGGAGTGTAGTTGAATAAAGATCAAATTTCAGTCAAAAAAAATTCTAATTTCTTTCTTAAAATCTTTATAATTTCAAAAAATTAAATTATAAAATGTTTTTATACAGTATACTTACTTTTTTCCAAAAACAGTTGGAAAAATATGAAAATATTTCTTCAATTATTATTTTTTTAACGACATCCAAGCGTACTCAAATATCTTAAATCACATTTAACTTATGAGCGCATGGAAACAAAATAATATATTTTTTTTATTTCTCAAAATGTTTCATATGTTTTCACATGAACCAGAACTCACTAAAAATTAAAACCATTGGGCATTTTTTATAAAGTAAAGGAATCATAAACAATTTTTGCATTTTTTAAATAAAATTTTGTCGCAGAAAATGCATTTGAGTTTATTGTTATGAATACGGCATGATTTTATGCTAGTTGTGTTAAAATAAGTATTTATAATTGCTATTAAATCTAGCTAGCTTTTGTTTTAAAGCTGCAAGTTAAATTATAAACAACAACTAAAAAACATACTGATATGTTAAGTTAGGTCCTTCAAAAAATATGATTAAAAGTTTTAATATTTAACAAAGAAAATTGAATTTCATTTTCATCGTTAAATTTCTCAAACTTGTACAAATGAAAGACTTGTAAACCAAGATTATGCAACAAAAGTATGCTGAAATATTCCAAAGTTACTCTCGATCATTAATTTTGACAAGCAAACATATTTATTTTAGACTAGTTTTCTTGTTTACAAAACTTTAATAACAAATGACGTAACCATAACAAGTTGCTTCATTAAAAAGTTATTGAGACAATACAGTCATTTATTATTTTTACACCACGATTATAAACTACTCAATAATCGTTAAACTTATAAAACATCATAGATATGAATTTTCATTTACACACGCGTGTGACCTCGATGCAAAGAAGCAACACCCCACACGATTCGAGCAAAGCGTGGAAGGTCAACAGAAGTTATCGTGCTCACCACATTATATACATTTTGGCACTTGTTTATTTAAGCTTCTTTCTCTGTCTTTTTTATGTTTTTTGTTTACATTATGGGTGAAAGCAGTTTTTCATGTTTTTGTTCGGAAAACAAACGTAGCAGTTATTTGTCCAATGGTTTACGAGTTTGTCTAAATATTATCATCTTGCCAGTAAACTTGATTTGAATTCTAGTCGGCGAACCTTATTTGCAAAATGAAATTAATCTTACTTGATAATCCCTATTTTCAGATTGTAATATCATATAAATCAACAGGATCTATAAAACTTCTACAGATAAAATACTGTACTTGTCTGCGAATGTCTTAGCTAACAATATACACATATTCTTGGTATCCCTCCTAAGATATCAATCTTACTAACACCTTGCCACCATTGCACCTCTTAAGATCGGTATCTTAGAATACCACGGTGGCAAAATATAAGTACTTATTTGTTCAAAATATTAGTTGATGAATGTAGAGAATGTTAGAGAAAAAAAATGTTCAAACACCATTTGCCCCCACTCCCCTATTGTTACATGTTATAAAGAATATTCAAATTTACATAAACATTTAGTGTTAAGATTCAGAAGGCAAATGTATTAAAATTTTTAAGATTTTCTCATGTAAATTTCAAATTCGCCTATCCATTTATTAGTTTGTTTATTAATCTTTTTTCAATTTTTCATCAAGGTTGGGAAAAAAAATTAAAATATAATTTACTGAATGTCGAATCTACTGTTTAAAGTTCTGAAACAGGTGTGCATTTAAACACATCACTAGAAATTCAAATATCATTTTTATCTCTTTCTGTTGAAATAAAGCTAACATAATAAAAACCAGAATTAACAAAAACCCCTCGCATATAATTTGACGATAAATGAGCGAAAAATTCTCACTCTAATGGCAAAAGAGCATTTAAAATTAAACATGGGTAAAATTATGGTAGCTCTTTTGAGCAAGACCGGATTGCATTGCAATTGTTCATTTAACCAACCAAGACTCTTTTTTAGCTTACTTTTAAGCCCGTGTGGTCCATTGGTGCAGTAAAACACATCCTCTTTGTGTCCTCCTTTTGTCTCTTTGGCTCTTTTACGACTTTAAGACCCGTAAGAGAGACCTCTAAAAACCATACGCGCATTTGAGCCATTTAGTTTCTAAAGCTTCTCTGATGTCTGTATTTTACCAAGAAGTTTTAGTCGTACAGAAGAAAAATAAAAACTGCCCCCGGAGTTGTAAAAATTTTATGTGGTCTTTACAGATGATCTTTTCTTCCCTCTGGAGATTACTAAGAGCAAGATACTTTTTTTTATTGTTAGCTTACGCTGGGACAGTTTCTATTTCTTATGTCGGCTGTTTCTTTTTTCCTTAGACTGTTGCCTTGTTTCCGTTTTATTTCGGTGTTTTTCGGTTACGGCGATGTTCGCCCCCTTTTTTTTCCGGAATGAGGCAATAAATTCTTTGGGTTATTTGTCGGTTAAGATCCGCTTTCGGTGCTTGGGCTTTTCAAATACCGTTTCGATTTGTGGGTCCGAAACTTTTAAAGTACATTTACAACTAAGCTCGGTTGTGTAAAGAGGTGTAAGAAAAAGTTTCCACACACGTAATTCATTTTAAGTGCCTAAGCCGTTTTCATGATTATCAAAAGCTAAATTGATGCTGTAGGATTAATTTATCTTATTTCCCCATATTTGAAAGCTTATGAAATTTCTATTTGATTTTATAACTGTCCTACTTTATTTAAATAAGGATTTACTTTGACACTCATGTCAGAACAGTAATTGAAAAAATATTGATATGTAATAGATACAGTGATTTATGTAGTGAATATATATATATATATATATATATATATATATAATATTTCGTACTTTGATGTATGAATCAAATAATGCATTGTATTCAAACTGCTGAAGAAATTTTACTAAACTAGATAAAAAAAATTAAAAATTATTAAACCAGATTTTAGTTTAAGCATTCATAGATATCTAAAAATTCATATTATTCTCTAAAATCTAATTTCATTAAAAATTATTTCAAAAATATTATAAATTCTTTTCTTATTTGACCTACAAAAAACCTTTAAATAAAAGAATTGAAAAGCTTCTATTATTCATGAAATTCAAAGTTACCTTCATTCACGAAAATGAAAATTATTTTCGCTTAATTTCCAAATATATCGCTGAGGGCAGAAAAGTTTCTCCTTCTTAATCTCCGGGATTTAAGAGCTGGTTTGTTTTGAAGATATTTGTCCACACTGAGCCAGGCGACGAACACTAGACAGCAGGCAATATCTCTACCAAAATTTAAGAACATCGCAGCTCAAAGCCTGTTCCCGTTCCAACAATAGCTCGTCCAGGGTGGGAAACTTTTATTTGCTCTGCACAAGCACAAGTGCCTTGCATCGAGTTGAAAATTTCCGGCAGCCTTTTCAAACGGAGGCTTAAGAGCAACGGAAAGGCCTTGCCCTAACTCTACAAACATTGCGGGATCCGTTCACTTTCCTCTCACAATGGGAAGACCCGTTCATCGAAAAGACAAATTAATTAACAAGTTTTCCAGAGCGGTTTCACACCCGTTAATCTGCACGGAGGAGGCGAGAGATGAATGTTACGAGGAACATCTTGATTAATTCCATTCCGAGTTTAGATGGGAAGAGTTATGAGGAACGATATGCTCGAGAGTATAAACCTGCCATGAATTCGGACTCTCGCCAAAAGGCTTGCATCCCTTTTCCAATCACAATTCCTCACAGGGGGACTGTTTGGAAGCCAAAATGCCATCCACGAAGACCCACAATTGCTGTGGAAGGCTCTCTGTACAGAAAGTCGGCTTCATTTTTTTCCTATTGTTATTGTAGAATATTATAATAAACTTTATTTCAGTATCTGAATGCTAATATTGTCTACAAATAATATGGAATATGAATATATGCAAATGAAGTATTTTATTTTTAACTGTAATTTTTTATTTATTTCTAATTTATTTATAGTTGCATTTATTCTATATTTATGTAATTTTATCCCTTGAATAAATTAAATGATCATTTATTTCAGTGGTAAAAGGGATATCTTTAACTGTATAGCCCTTATTAAATGTTTTATATGTTTCTAATATTATTCCAAAACAGACTATTGAAAAGGAAGGAAAAGAAATCAGTGCTGAATTCCAGTAGCTGAAATACAACGAAAGTGTATTAAAATTCATTGTCACGAAACTGAAATTATTTTGTATAAAAAAAAACTTCCATCAAAAATATATCTATGTTCAGAAATGAGAGCAATGTAGTTCATATAAGAGAGATTTTGACACACTTTCATATGCCCTTATATTAATCTTAAATTTTGAGAAAATCTGTTTTTTTAGATCAATATTTAATTACATTTCCGCCAAGCTCAAGCTGTTAGATTCTTTTAGAAAACTATAAAAGAAAATACTTTTGTTAATGATAAATCAAAATGACTAAGATATGAAACACCAAATGAAGCCCCTGAATTTTCTTTCCATAGAAAATTATTATTATTTAAGAGACATTTCATAAATTTCACCTTATTTTTCAGAGTAAATAGCCACCTATTCTCTTATTAAAAGTTAATTAATTAATTAACAATGCTTCATTTATACTCCAAAATTCTTCACCACTTCCATGAGGAAGTTCAGAAACAGTGAAGTTAAATCAAAACTTATTCTACACAGTTATAGCTAATGCATTCATCCAGCCGATGTAGTTGAAAAGAATTACCATTTTGATAAATATTAAATAGGGCCCAATGTATATTATCTGAAATAATCATAAAAGATATAACGACGTAAGTTGAATAATAATTACCGAAAAATATCAAATACACTCCAGCACAATAATGACATTGAAGACTTCTTGATATCCGCGTTCTGATATCAAAATTACTTTTATTTCAGCACCCTTTGTGTACATTTTCATGTTGAAAACTAATTGAAATCTTTCACAGCATTGATTGACTGTGCTGCTATTTTTATTCGCTCTCCATCGCCGAGTTCTACTCCCTCAAATTCCTGCAACGGCGATGATAAATGACGGCTTTATGTAGGAGCACAAAGCGCGATCTCTCACCATCTAAATCCCCTTTGTGTTTAACTTGTCCCCAGTTCCATTTCGTCCCCAAGATTTAAGAATCGTTCCGAAAGGAAATTTAAAACAAAACCCCCTTTTCGAACAGCGGAGTGGCAGCGCACGCACAAACGAGATTTGCGTTTAATCTAAACAATTAAAAATTCGAAATCAATCTTTCAAACTTGGATTTTTGGCATGCCTGTGAATGCGAAATATTCATTTATCGAGACAGCATTGTGTGTGATGCGTCCTCTCTCCCTCTATAATGGCTTCTGGAAGGGTTTATAAAGGAAGCAACGAATCAAATGTAATCACTCATTCTTTTTCACAAAAATGAATTTGTGATGCTCGAAATCTTTTGCAAAATATTTCGGAAGGAATTAATGGCTTCGGTAAACGAGCAGAATTTGATTGAATTTTATTTTTCTGCTCATCCGGACTCGAGCTAGTTGTAAGGTACTAAATTTTGAATGATGCAATTTTATGGGGTTTCGAATAATTAAGGGAATTGAATTTTTATTTCACTATTCTTAAGCTGACTTATCGATATGCATATTTTTGATTCAAATTGCTGTTTGTTAGGTAGTGATTTGTTTAACTTGAAGATAAATGGATCTCTCCTTCAAAATTTGTGAAATAAAAATTTGAAAGGTTAAATATTTATTGCTAACATTTTTGTGGCAAAATATTCATTTTATCAGGCAACTTCATTATTGTGCAAATCAACTGAAGATGGCACAATGGCTTATAAATGGTATAGATCCAATGCCCCACTATTAGGAGGACATCATTGAAATAAAATATTAGAGTACCTGCATCATATTTGAAAAATATCATAGGGGGTAAGCAAATAAATGTCATGTCTCTATACTATTTATATTTGATAATCCATGAAAGGCAAGTGGTGCCGAATAAAATTAAATTATGCAGGATGCTGCTTGGTTTTGCTACACCACAGCATAAATATCCGAATAAACGTCCAAATCTTCGGTATAAGGCGTGATGCATGCTCTAATGCATTTTATCCATCGAATTTGTCTCGAAAATTCCGCGAATGTAAACGAGTGTATGATTTATAACCATAAACTTAAAAAGGTGAATGAATAAAATTTGGAGAATTAACTTATCATCAGAATTATAAAATGGCATCTTATCCTAGTCAAATTCATTTATGGGTTCATTATTTTTCGATTTCAATGTTTATTTGTTTATGTACACATGTAAAACTCAAAAACATTATTGCAACAATTAATACAATTTGATATTGGTTAAATTTGATACCAAAATTTTGATTCTATAATCGAATTTCCACTTTAATCGATTGCAAATAAGACCTCCAAAATGCAAATTCGAGCACTTGGAAATATCAATCCAGATATATCATACTATGAAGCATATAATGAGCCATAATGTGCGGGTGCACATTAAAGGAGGAAGAAGATAGATAGTATATATTTACAGACTTTGTCTTAACTCCAAAGTTTTGTTGTCTCCCTCGTTAAATCTTGGAGATGGACTCAGTGTATAATAGGATGTTGAAGACATTAAAAATGGCTTATTTCTAATGGTTACTATACAATGGTCTTAAAATGTTTATTGTTTTTAGACAAGATTCTTATTTTCCTTTCTGACGATAAAAAGAAAGCTATTTTATTGAGAAAACTGAAAGAGATGAGAAAGTTTGACAGTTAAATTTCTGAAAAGGAAAGGAAACATATTTTTACTTAGTCGAAAAAAATCTAGATTTTTTCCTAGAAATATTTAAAAATTATGTATTAGTTTTCATATGTACTTAAACATTTTTAAAGAAATTAATATATTAATGAAATAGTTTTTTCGTAATACAGATAACGTTGAATATCACAAAGAACTAGCATTTAGCTTTTAAAACTCCTATATTCATATGCATCAATTACTTTTACATACCTTATTAATTGATGATTTTACTGGATATATTCACGTAACTCCTTAACTACTAGCCAATTGATTCGTTATATATATATATATATATATATATATAATTGAGATTTTAAAGTAACTTCTGAACTGCAACATTGGTATTAGATTATCAAATTATGTCAGTAAAATTGTATTTGAAAATGAAAAATTGAAGAAATGTGAATTCACAAAACTTAAAATTTAGAAATCTTTAACGATACATAGTCAAATAATCTGCTATACCTCATTGCTATGAATTCGAGTCCACTTTCATATCTCTTCAATGATCCCTTAC
Source organism: Argiope trifasciata (assembly GCA_026543055.1). Taxonomy (NCBI): domain Eukaryota; kingdom Metazoa; phylum Arthropoda; class Arachnida; order Araneae; family Araneidae; genus Argiope; species Argiope trifasciata. The sequence continues at coordinate 1,269,531 of JAPMOQ010035930.1, forward strand.
TTTATTCTAAACCATCCAACATCGGAAAGTTTAATTTTTACCAAATTATTAAAAAACCATTCAATAAATAAGCAATATTAGAGGGCTTCTGAGATTAAAAAAATAAAAAACTTACAAATCATTTCGAATTAATAAAAAGACAAGTGTTGACCTTGTAGAGAAGAAGCAAAGAAGCTGCTTGCGAGTGATATTTACAACTCTTCACTTTATCAGCATGTATACCATCCCTCAGATTATCTAAACTGCTGTTTTTATTAAAAGGGTCCCGCGAACGTGTTTTACGATGGCTGTAAAGACCCGCTTGGTATCCAGATGACCCATTTGGAGTATCTTTTATTGCAGTGTGACGCGTTACCGGAGAAGAAGGCGGATAACTTATTTTCAGTGTGATTTATGAATTTCTTACTATTTCTCAAACAGTTAGAGAAATTATAAGCTATCAGAACAATACTTTTTTTTTGATAGTTAGATTATATTTTCCAGAATGTTAACCACATTGTAAAGAATTTCACACAGAAAGCCACATAAAAATGCGCAATTACTTAAATGTTAAATAAAAGCTCTAAAAAAACCTTTAATGTGTGATTTTATATGTTTAAACGAGTTTGAAAGTTTATAGATGATATGACCAATAATCATCAGTATTCAATCCCTATTAATTTAATTAATTCCTACAAAATGGTTGTTGCTAGACCACATCTACTTCATGTTTCACATAAAAGCCATACTACAAGTAAATTTTAAAAACACACACACAAATAACTTGATTTTATAATTAACTTTTTTAATTCAGGAAATAAATTGTTTTTAATCAAGAAGTTTCAAATAAATTTATTATTCTTAATTAATGTAAATAAATTATAATATGCTTATAATTCTAACACATTATTATAATTGTTAGAAGGATTATCAAATTATAGATCAAATATTTAATTTAGTCCTTTGCAACCCTAAATGTAATAGATGCACAATTATTCATCGAACACAAGGACTTGTCGGTTGCTTTAAAAAATAAATGTATATACGACTATATTAAATTGAATTTCCTCCAAAAACTAATCTATATTTTCTTACTGCTCTATGGGTATTTTCAAAAATCAAAATTGAAAACCAAATGAATAAAACATTCAAAATGGTGCACGTCTTGAATAGAGCTTGAGAGGTAACATCAGATTGTTAAGGGTTACATTTAATAAATTAATTCCGTTTTGAATAGTTGATTTGTCAACTTCAACAAAAGGATAATTCACCATTGCATGGTTTGATGATAGAGAACGTAACAAACATATTAGATGCCTTAATTTGTCCATTTTCTATTAAAGTAAAAATATTTCCTAAAACATTTATAACAAATTAAAGTTTTCATTAGCGTCTTAATTTTTCTAACTAATCAAGACAAAACTATTTTCAAAATAAATTGACAAATGCAAAATGAGATTTCTGTTCCAACAGTCTTTCTTGGTCACATTTGTATCCTTTTTCCCAAACTATCATTTCCGCCCTAAATGCGAGCCCCCTGAATTGAGGGAATGACCCCTCGTGGCACCCAGTGGAAACGACAAGAACAAGAAAATCGGCCACGAGTTGCTTTCGAGCACCTGTTGAATTGCTCGCGACGATTGAATTAGAGTGGAAATGGAAAAGAATGAATGGAGAAAGAGAGAGTGATGATGATGCTCCACTTACTGCAGCTGCTCTGCTTCATCCCTCCCATCCTCCCACCAGAGGGCGCTGCGGCAGTCGGAATCCCCACCATCCAAATGTCACCGGAGCAATGGGAATGGGCATTTCTCCGTCTGTTTCGACGGAACTACGACCACTGGAGTAGGAATTGGGAGGCGGAAAGCAGTCGAAAGGGAATCGGCATCGGGAGACGGGAGTTCCGGAAAATCTCTCCCGTTTTTTCGCGGAATCCGTAAGAGATCGATGTGGTGGGGAGGATAGGAAAGGAAAGAATTGTCTGAATAGAATCGTGCATAAAAGTTGGATTCAAATACATTAAGAGTACATTTTCACAAAATATGTGAATTTTATTCTGCCTTTTAATGATATTAAAATACAATTTCATAATTTATGAAAATTTAAATTATGATGAGATGCAACTCCTCGAACTTCATATTAAGTATCTTTATTTTTATTATCTTAATATTTCCATATTTTGTTGAAGATGAAAAAATAAGATAGTGATTAACTTTATAGTGGCTAATTTATCAAAGTAAGAATTTTTAGTTAATTTCTAACTTTGCAACTTTGAATCATACAGTTAGAGTTAGTTAATTACTTTGAAAGTTATCATATATTAATAAATACTTTCTCATTACTTTTACTTCTTCTGATAATAATAAAAGTCTTGGTGTAAACAATTAAAATTTTTAATTGAATCAATTTCCTGAGAAAACGGGATATTTTACTATCCCCCCACGAAAAAATTAAAAACACTTTGGGATGCTTTATTAATTCAAAACATAATGTATAATTGATATTTTATTATGAATAAATTTATGTTATAAACCTAATTTAATTGTAACTGTTCAGCAAAAATACAAATATATAAGAAAGGTCAAATGACATCACAAAATTATGACGATAATAAGAGATGTATATGTTTAATGTTATATATGAAGAAAAATCTTTGAATATAAAAGTAGGAACAAAGAAATTTAGGATTAATACTCATGTCATAAATATTGGAATTTTGAATAGTAAAATAAATACAGGCATGTAATTAAGGCAAGGCATACAAGGAGTAAGTAAGTAGTAAATAAAGGCACTCTTTTTTTTTTTTTAAAGCATAGAATCATTTTTCTTTTTTGCTGAAGAATATTTTTATGGACAAAATGGAAATTGTAAAACAGGCATTTTCTCTTAAAAGCCCGAATTCTCACCACGTGCAAATGGTCAAAACCTTTTAATACTACAACCTTCAATATCTGCAGTTTGGTTAAATGGATTTGCTCTTTCAAACACACATTTAATTTTTCCATTTCAAATACAGAGAGCATGCTACCAGCTGTGAGGAAATGGAGTACTTTCTGACATTTATGTTTAAAAGCCATGGGGAATGTCACTTTTTAAGTCCCTCTAATGCATTCTTTCAGATGATATTAAATACTACTTCAGAAATTTTTGGATAGAAATGTTGGCTTTAAAAGCACACAGTGAAGTGTATTTTAGTTAAATGGCACTTGCTTTATACTGCTTTCATTTAACCAGATAAAAGTTGTGTTATTTTTATTTCATAGTATTTAAAAGTTTCAAAAATATACATATATTTTTAAAATTTATTAGTGCAAATACAAAATTCTAGTAGGATAGATTTCCTTATGAATGCTGGAATTTAAGAAATTGCAAATTCATATTAGGATCGGATTTGCAGACGCAAGTGTAAGTATTGTAAGAGAAAAATTGCCATGTTTATACTTCAAAATTATCAGTTGTTCAGTTTTACTTTCTCCTATATGAAATCTAGAAGAAAAAGTACTGTAGTAATCCAAAACTTCTAACTCGAGGTTTTGACGAAAGTTTCTTTGACCTTCCTGAGTTCGAAAACGCACTTTTAGCATCATGTTTCTTTGTTCGCTTTGTGATAGACGATGAAATTTGGTGTACATCTTTGTATCAGATTTGTAGATTTCTATTAAATTTTGTGTAAATTCATTTAGAGGAAACTTCTGTGAGGTTGACGGAGTATACATTAGAAACCAAAGAGGATAAAATCGATACACGTATTTAAATCTGTAATCCAGACATCTAATGAATTTTATGCCCCGTTTAAGCGGAAGTTAGCCATCTTTATGATTGTACTTTCAGAAGTATGTAAACGTGATATCACAATGACTTAAATATATCAATTTTGATGTGGGATTGTGTGGCTAAAATTCTAGTTATGTATCAAATTTTAATTTAATAGGATAAGAAAAACTCGGCTAAAATACAAATTTGATTTTCACTCACTATTAACCGTATGCCAGGACTAGATCGCTAAGAAAACTGACCAAATATCGTACCATAAATTCAGTAAAAAGCTGTTAAATCCGATAAATATTTCGTATTTAATATCGTACACCAAAGTCATACAAGGCGCTCTCTGGGATATCACCTTTGCCACAGAACATGCGAGAGAATGTTGGGGTAATCACTCCCTCCACTTTATTATTGTAACATTTTCTTTAAGAGGGGCGTTTTGAGGAAAAAACATTTGTCCAAAGATGTAAACGGATTTTTTTAATTATTACTATCACTGCGCAATAAATTTCACATCTCCATACCATCAAATTAAATACGTTGCAGATGACGAACTCATAAAATGAAGCATAAAACCATCCTGAATAAGCTTAGACATCTCAGTTGGAGATAATTACTATCCTGGCCTTTGTTAAAAAACATCTGCCACCGACAATGGAAAGAGGAACATTACAAATCAATAGTTGTAAAATTTTACACTTTCTAACAGTTTAATAGTTAAATTCATGTCAGCTGTAGTGCTGAATTCACAGATAATTAATTTAGTTCATGTTATTCTCTGTCCTTCTATGGCAATCAATAAAAAATTTAATTTAACATCCAGAATATACAATCCATATGATTACGTACGGAAATAACACAGGATACGGCTTTTATTTTCAAAGTTTAGATTTTGCATTTTGTAGTTTAATATTTAATTTGCATAACTTGTACAATTTAGAATATTGAATATGTATTTTGCGCTTTTTGATTATTTTGAAAATAACTGATTCCGGTTCTTCTTCTTCTTCTTCTTCTTTTTTTTTTTCGATATAAATTATTTCTTGTCAAGAGAAGATTCAATCCTCGTGAAAGAATGTCGATAAAGTTTATCCACTCTAAAATAAATATAGATTCCTTCATTTTCGCGCAGCTAAACCGTGGTGAAAATCTCGGGAAAATCCTTTACCTTTTCTTTTCTGCAGAAAGAAGATTCGATCCATAAAATCGAAAAGTGAAGGGAAGATCTGCATGTGAGGAAAGAAAATATTACAAGAAAAGTAACTTGTTTTCAACGGGAGGATGAGAATATGAAATGCGAAAAAAGGGAAGATAAACACGAAGAAAAAAAGAGTCTTAAGCCTATTGTTTTCCGGGCACAATCTACCTGGGGTGAAAAAAAGGGGGTAGGTAACATCAATTTGCGCCATCCCCTTAACCGATGTCATAAACAAGAGACCGACGTAGCGATGAAGAAAACATTATATGTCTATACGAATATATATATCCATATATTTTTTTCATCGTGTTTTTAGATTGAGAAATCAAAAAAATAGACAAAAAAAATTAAAAAGGAAATTGTATCAGCCCGGAAAGTTCTGTGCGCAGCGAGTAAATTCTACACCTGCCTTCAGAATAGATCTTCTTTTATAACGCCAATTTCCACGCAGCGGAGAAATCGATTCTGTGCGAGAAAACGAAATTACCACTATGCAGATGAGATGCCTGTGAGAGAAGAAAAAAAATAAAATAAAGAAGGACCGAATAATAATAAAAGAAAAAAATAGAGAGTGAAACACCAGAAGAAAATATAGAAGCCGAGAGGCGAACCCTTTTATACTGACAAAGATATTGCCAATTACTGGGCTAGAGCGTCCTGGTCTTGCTGGCTTGTATTAGAGTCGCAAGCACGCGCACGAGCAACAAGTCTCAAATTCTGAAACGCAATTTGTATGCCTCCATGAAAGATTTATGCGTCTTTGGAAGATGGAGGAACTATATCCTTCCGCGATGTCCCGTTCAAGCATGTGTAGACTGGGTCTCGCACGTCCGCACGCCAATAAAATTTGCTTTTGCGCTCGCTCCAGCAATCAGTCGGAGAAGGGGGATAGACCAAAGACAAAGGCTTACGCCTGCCTGACAGCAAAATTAAGTTAATAATGTTGTCCGGGGCGAGTCTTCTTTTCTTGTAAACTATTAAGTCTCCGTGTCGGAGCCTTATTATCTGTATGTTGCATCATTCGTCAAAAGTTTGTTTGCCTGGTAATGAGGGGAGGAAGGCAGCTGTCTCCTATTACGGATCTGTGAGAAGGAGGCCTGATGTTCCAGTGCGATCGCTAGTCGCCATCTTCTTAAATCACGCCAGGCGATTAAAGCGCCTTGTTGTCTTGCTCATTATATCACGTCGCGAGCACTTGTTGGTTCCGTTTACAAAGTTATGGGACAGTTAGCGGATTCGTGCCAAAAAAATACAATAAAGAGGATGATGCTGAAGTGTTGTGCGGAGACGCTTGATGAATGATGGTAAGCGGTGGCAATTTTCGTCCCTGTAATACCTAGCGATATAGCGTTACTTGGGGGCTGGCTCGTTAAAAATCGGCTGTCAGATTTGGCGAGTTAATCAGTTGGCAAGCTATTTATTCCTCTTTTTCCCCACCCTTACCCCCGCTATAATTACTAAAATAAATAGTTGGGGTTGTTACACGGAATGCATCCGAGACACTTGTTGTCGAATTCTTGGGAGATCGAGTTTCCAACTTTTATTTGCGTGCACGCTGTCTCCCTTTTCACGCAATCTTCTTCAACCCTCTGCTCTGAGTATTAGGCACAAAAATGAAATTAGCAAAGGGTTGGGGAAATTTCAGCCCTAACGATGTCACGAAATCCAAGTCTTTGTTCATTAAGATGGAGTATTGTAGCAGTGTGTCTGTGTGAGAGCCAGAGAATGGAAAAAAAATAAAAAGAGGTGGGGTGTTTATTCCCCGAGACTCAATTTGTATAGCTAATTAACCGCGTGAGGATATGAATCCCAGACATGTTTATATGTTTGAGAAAATATTCTCTCGCATGAGCTCAACAAAAATGAATAAAAAATGCATATCAAAATATTATTTGGGGATAATATGTTTGTACTTTCCTTGGATCAAAATTAAAGTATTTTCAGATGAGTTACCTGTCAAGTAAAATTTTTCTGATGAAACATGAATCGTTTGATGTATTAAAAAACTCCGTTATGGATGGAAATTAAAAATATGTAATGTAAGATTTTGAAAATGAAGTTTTGAGAAAAGTATTTTTCAGAACTCAATTTTCAAAGTTCAAACTTATTAAAAATATCAGTAACATTTCAATATGTCCATAAAACATCTAATAAAAAAAAGCGCATGAGAAATTATATGCTAATAAAAGTCATTGAATGACACAAAAAAATGAAAAAGTCAATAATGTTTTTCTTAATTTCGTTTTCTTCATACTTTGCAAGTAATTTTGTAATATAACACATAATTTCAATCTTAATTACATAATGCCAAATTTGTAAAGTTAAAACAAACATAAGAAAATTAATTAATTAAAAATTAACTATTTAAAAGTAAGTTCATTTTTTAAAAATTCCTTATTGCTTACTTGTGAAATTGATCCTTGATTGTAAGTACAGCAACACATAATTTCAAATATTAAAAATATATTTTAAAATATTATTATTTAAAATATATTTTATAATATATTTAAACTTAACACTTATTTAAAATATATTTTAAACAGAATTCTGCATCATGAAAAAAGCCCAAACATACTTTTATCATCCACAAAGGAAGAAATATGCAGAATGAAATTTCCTAGCACTAATGAAAACTATTCGATTTTCATTACTACAGTGAAATATAATGTTTTGAAATAAGCTAAAATATTTACAAGTTATATAAAATATATTTTTTAAAGAACACTGAAAAATAACCCTACACCAGATAAAGTGATATCAATGAAAAAATAATTTTTAACATTAAATATGAAGAACAAATTATTCTTCCGTTGTAATAACAATTAGTATCGTTAATTATCAATAAGACTAATAAAAAGAAGTAACTTTCTTTTTTTTTCACAAATTGATTTTTAAAAAATTTTTTTTAACTATACGCCAAAATGATGATATATTTGAAAAAATATTTTTATTTCAAGATTTTATAAAACTTATTTTTGTGTCCTGTTATTTTCGAAGTTAATAACAAAATAAAAAACGCTGAACTCCCGCTTCGTTTTTAATTAAAATTCTAAATAATTCTTTAAAAATAAATCCTTTTTAGCTATGCACAATGTTGGCATTTCATTAAGCCTAAACATGAATGAAATGCCAACCAAGCGTTATCAAATGGTTTTCCCCCAAGATTATATATTTGTATTTATTACGGTAAATGTAATTAATCCGGTGATTATGTATAATTACTAGTGATTATTCGTAAAGTTTCATATAATCACAAGTTATTGCGTTTATCGTAATTTATTCATTTATATGATGTTGAATCAAATTTTCATAGATATTCATTCACTTTTTAACATTATGTTGAATATTCTTTGTTTTCACCGCATTTGGGCTTTATGATGAGGTTTCCTTTGTTATTCTTGTAGGCCCGGGAGGCCACCGAAGCGGGCTACCATGGTAGGCATAAATCCGAACGGAGCCAACCACAGCATGCTCCTCAAAAAGTCAAGGATGGACGGAGAATACCCCGGCTACGAAAATGGACATATCGGAGGTAAGACGCTTTTGCACTGAACTTTTATTTTTAAAATGTGTCAACATCAATCACAGTAATTTCACACCATTAGAAGAATGCAAATTTTAAAAAGGTACAATTTTCTTTTACACCTTGAATGCCGCGGCAATTTTCATGAATCTGGCCTAAAATGACACTAACTACTTTAAACTAATTTTTATAATCATATTTTTTGTTCGTTTTTAATAAATTTTCTGTTCGTGCAAGCCAGCATTGATATTTTTTGTTGTTGTTCTTTTCCCAGAAGCCATCTATCGATATGAGCACTGATATACTACGAGTTTATTCATAGCTGCACAAAAATAGCAAGTAAATACATTACGAAATAACGCGTAGTTGACTTCCTAAAAAAAGAACGCAAGCTTCGAGTTATTTCGTAGTTAGCAGTCAACGTTTTAAAAGGACTGTAGACTTTGAAAAAAGCAAAAAAATAATTAAAAAACATGAAATGTTTTTTCTTGTTTTATCATCAAAATATACGCCTATATTCTACTAAAATGGCATTGTAAAAAACATCCTTTAATTAGATGAATATTTGAAGGGCTCGGAAGAATAAATACATTTGAGGATTTTAGTTAATCATTAAAATAGTATTGGGTGTGCTTTTTATAACTGATGATTTTTAAAAAGATAGTTAAAGGTCCATTTTAGTTCAGAGAAACATAAAATTCTTATGCAAATTCAGAGCGTGCGCATGAGAAACTTCTAAAAATTGTAACACTTTTGTTCCAAATAAATTTATGTAGGCTAAGGAGGAAAATTTATGAATATATTAAAAATTGCCACCAGAAATATTTTGCAATTTTTTTTTAAATAATATATTTAAAATTATATAATATATTTCGATTTTAAAGAGATTAATGCATAGATTAAAATTAAAAACTTATGAATATATTAAGAAGTAAGAAGCCAGAAATATTTTGAAATTTTTAAAAATAATACATTTAAAATTATACAAGATATTTTGATTTTAAAGATATTGTTAAAGATTTTTAAAGTTATCTAAGTATTTATTTTTAGTGTATTTTAAAATTTTCATTGCTCTTAGTAAAAAATTCGCCAAAAAAAAAATGCTTAACATAATTTACCTTTTCTTTAAAAGCGATTTTTACTTAAATATACTAGAATCTCATTTTGTGAACCTGATCTTACATGATATTCAAATAATGAAATATTTATTACCTTCTATTGTTCAGTGACATAATGCTTCAGTGATCCAATGCGAGATGGGTAATGATTTCTCAAATGAATGAAGATATCGTTTGTATTTGATAATTAAAATAAAACAAGTGGATTGAGAAAAGAAACACTTGTGACGTATTTGGTAAAATCCAGTAAAAAGTTAGGCAAAGACTTCATTAAAAAATCAATTTAATTCAAATCATAAAATTATAATAAATAGCAAATGACATAATTGCAAGACCAAGTAAATTTAAACTTTCAATTCCCTGTTCTATTCAGTTTTACATTTGTAAAGAATCATTTTTGTAATAAATGTTTCAGCATTCTTGTTCTACAAAATTCAGAAGCAATAAAAAAAGCTATTTTATAATATAAGAAAATGAGAAAACAGAATCAAGAAACAAACAAAATTTTAGCATACAAATGCTTGTATAAAGTTCTACAAATAAGTGCGATACTTTTTTCTACAAACAAGCGATACAAACAAACAGACTAATAACAAATGAGACTAATTTACGCGAAAACATTCGAAATAGGAAAAAGAATCCCTCCTTCACTCAAGGAAGAAGAATTTAGTATCCCAACATCAAATATTCACAGTTTCATGCTTCGCTGGCAACATCATTTTCAGAATTCGTTCTTATCCAAGTTAAGAATTTATTTAACGATACATACATTAAGAGAAAAAAGCTAAATTACTTCACGATTAATCACTGATGCTACAAAAGCAGGAATGCAAGAATTATTTTTTTCCTCAGTCCACATAGATCGATGAATTTTACCCCTGACTTTTGCATGGCAATTAAGTTTTCAATAAGTCATTAATTTTTTTCGTTGCACTTTATTTTTTATCTCATTTGGGAATTTTTTTATTTATATTTTTACTCAAAGAAGCTGCATAATCTTAAAATATAGTTTGACGCATTAAAAAGAGAGCGTGCATGAAAGTTTTTATCAGCTCACTTAACTAGATTTTTGAAAGGAAATCTGATCTCTGCTTGGGTTAACTGACGAAATATTAAAAGAATTATGAAAATTAAGAATTGTTGCTCGAATGTCCTTTTTATTTCCTGCCAACTTTGCATGTAGTTGTAGCTCTTCTAGTACAGCTACAAAATTTTTGTTTTTCATGACGAATATATTTTTGAATTGATTTTTCTCTTTCAAGAATTGATTGAATACCTGTCAATTTCATAAATGTTGAAAAAAATATTATTTTTTATCGTTTAAAAGTTAGAACATTAATAAAATTCCTTATTAATTAATAATTATACAGAACACTTGATAAAATTTAACGCTTTTTTAATTAATTATGTTATATTCACAAGCACTAAATGATACTCTATGAATTATCGTCATTCATTGTTGATACATAATGAATTATACTCATTCATACTATCGTAGTATCATTATTAGATAATTAAACAAAGTATGATTATCTAAAAGGGAAATTATGATTTAGAAGTTTCTATCAAACTGGACCATGTTAGCATTCATACGTTCAGATATAGATTTCGTAAATTTACTTATAAGAAATACTTCAAAACACTTTTACAAGTTTTTTTCTTAAAACTGGAAGTATAAAGTTTAAAAGATCTTTTTTTTTAAATTTGCATATAAGACAAAAAAATTCGTATTCTGTTGAATAAAAATCATCCTTGAATTCCTTTGTTTGTGAATATGCACAAAAGTATGATTTGTTTCCTAGGTAAATGTAAAAATTATTAACTGTGTTAAATTGATTCCCAATTAATTAATTCACATAATTATTATATAAGATGTATATTTTCTTTAAATAAAATATGACTGATCTCATTGATCCGAAAATGAAAATGTAAGCATTTGAATAGTACAAAATTAATTAGCAACAAAATGTGGTTAATTGTTTAAAACATCAACTACTTTTAATAACTCCAAAAAACTTTATCTGAATAAATAAGTGATTTTTTTCTCCTTAATTCAATCTATATTTTGTGCTTTGGGAAAAGATACAAAAGTCAAAGAGTTCGTGACATCAGTTCGAAACTCGCAATTAATTGTGGCCCGCTTTTGGACACTTTCAAATTTAGCGAACTTTTCCTATTTGATCCGCTAGACGAACTCTTCTAATTGTCAAGTCATTAAGGAGAAAGGGGTTCTGGAGCGCCTAAGAGCTCTTGGCACGAACAACTGACATTAAGACTCGCGCACTCTCTTTTTCTCTCATGATCTTTGTATGATCAAGCAATTAACGTAATTGAATTTCCAGAGCTATAGACCGCTTGATGTATGCGCGTTTTTGGACAGAGTTACTTTTTGATGCTCTTTTCTACTATATTGGGAGAGAGAGAGAGGCAGGTTTTTGTGTTCAAGTTTTTAAAATGGCGGTTGCAAATTAATCATCCGTTCTTTCTTAGAGATGAGTTACATTAATGGACCAGAAAAAGAATTACTGTGGGTTTAGTCAAAGGGAATTAAAAGACATCGCAAAAATAGTTATTAAACTGATTTTTTTTGCAAGCCTTTTATAGAATTTTTTTCATCATTTCCTTGGAAAAAATATGTTTTCATACGAGAAAATTCGATAATTCATTATTTTTTTAGTTCTGGTCAATAATTTAAGTGATGATAAAGTGAAACTCATTCAACATATATTATTTTTACGGAAATTGAATTCTTTTTTGAAGACATTTTATTAAAATAACTTTTTTTCAGTTGCTATTGGTGCACATGCTGTTTCAATTACTTCATTTTCTTCACTGTAAAAGAACAATACGATGCCATATTTTTCCACCTAGAAACTTTTTTCATTATACTATTTTCAATAGTTTTGAATTCTGCAAAATGGAAATATAAAATTGCTTCTCTAAATATATTTTAGTATTGTTTAAATGATATCAATTAGTGCAGTTTCAAATGAAATATTTCGATCTTATCTACTTTTGCATATAATTCTAAATTTACATGAATCGATAAACATTTAATGTAATCAATAATTAAGAAATTGATAAAGATTTAAATTACTAATCGTCTGTGACTTTATAATAAAAAAATTTTGATCTGAATTTTGCTATGTAATCAAAATGTTCTCCTTTCCAAACTGAAACAGTTAAGAAAATCAGTTTTTTTTTCCTGGAATAGAATTAGAAAAATATATGCAAATGAAATTTTTGTTCAGATATTGCATATTAATAGTTTTATGATTTTTAAATAATTATAATACACAAAATATTGCATTACGTTTAAGAAAGTCAGTTTTTTCGGGAAGGAACTCTACCATTCCCATGATTGTTTGGGTTTACAAAGCGATCAACAGAAAATATCATAATCACATTAATTACGAAATGTGAGAAACAAAATGCATCTATTTTTACTTTCTTTTAAATTTTGAATAATTTTTAACATGTATTTTTTTCAGCTTAAGTGAAATAAAAAGAAAAATATTCAAAAGCCCACAAAATTAAAATGTATGATAAATTTAAGTAAAATTACATACTGGCATCATTATGATAAAGTTAATACTAGCATCATTATGAAAAATTTAATACTAGCATCATTATGAAAAATTTAATACTAGCATCATTATGAAAAATTTAA
>JAPMOQ010035930.1:1282793-1305254 GCA_026543055.1 Argiope trifasciata
GCATCATTATGAAAAATTTAATACTAGCATCATTATGAAAAATTTAACTAAAATTTCTTTTTAGATTCATTAATGCATACAATTATTATATACAATTCAACAGTTATGAAGATTTTTCATCCAAGTGAAAAATATCAAAAAACCATGCAAAATGCTTTTTTGCATTAATTTTGCCTTTAAAATAACAGTTTTCATATGCATATAAAGTACCACTTATAGATCTCTTTATATATATATATATATATTACGGGATTTCAGTTTCCTTAAAAACCCTATATTCTTTTTATAAGAACATGCATTTCATACATTTCTCATATGAATCCTTGTATAAAAGTCAACAAAACTTAAAGGAGAATATTTTGCATAACTCATGCATACCAGACCCTTGCTTGGATGAAACTCAAACTGTCATACTTCCGATTCCACGTAAATTTTAAATCTTAAAAGCATCCGGAGCAGTGTCTTTTACAGTATACATCATATAAACAAACTTCACATATACCTATTGCTACTTGCAAGAAATATCCATGAATACTACATTTCTGAAAAAGAAAAAAATATCTATAAATATTTCAATGTGCGTTTAAACCGAGCCAGTAAGATTAAAAATGGTGTGCATCTGCTTCGTTTTAGAGGGAAAAATTTAAAAATTGTAAATAATCAGCTATTAGTTATTTTAAGAAAAACTTTTTATGTATTTATATATTTTCCGAAATTTATTTATTTTACACAAATGACATTAACCTTCAGATTTGTTCAGAAATTATACTTAGTAATAGATTACAAATGTAGTGTCTTCCAGTTTTTAAGAAATGACCCCATTTATTCAAAAATTATAAAATAATAAGAGTAATTCCCGGATATTTCTGAATATATTAATTATTTTTGAAATTTGTTATTTTTATGTAACTATGCATTTTATATACCAATTTCGGTTTTTTAAATTATAAATTTTATCAAGAGCAAGTTTATTTAAAATTAAAAAAACAGTAATACGTTTTCAAACAATTGAAAAAGCATCGTACTTCTATAAAAAACGTTGAAATTGTATTTTGAAACATATTTTTAATTCAATTGTATCATCTTTAACCATATTTAAGATGTATCTTACCTATGGTTACACTACAGTTTTCAGAAGGTAAACGAGGTGAGATATATTTTGTCATTTAGTGGTTATCTTTTATTTTATATATCATTTTAGAGCATTTTGTTCTTGATAAAACTACTTAAACTTTTTTTCAATCATTTAACTGCCTATAACTAGTAATAAAAGTTTTTCAAATATGAAACAATCTATTAACCGATTTATATGACAGCTGGAAATATTACCTTTTTTTTAAAAAAAAAAAAAAGATATATGTTGGAATGCATGGAATATTTTGCTTTTCATATGATAATTTTTTAAGAAATTAAAATTAAATTGAATGGAAAGAAAATTCCAAAATCTGAGCACTTGGAAAAATTGATATCATTTAAAATTAATTTTACTTCAGTCACAGAATATACTTAAAAGCTGAATTTATGTTGATTTCGAATAAATTTTATGAGGGAAATACAGCATTCAACTGTATTTGCATATGCAATTTGGAAGACTAAATTCGCTTTTCTTCCGAAGATCCCCCCCGATGTCATATTTTATTTGCCATTCCCATTCTGTCCGATCGTCTTTCTGGGCTGGGATGTGTCAAAAACCCATAAATGACGTCACTGTGAGAAATCCCAATACTCCTGCAATGAAAGGAAGAATGCGTTTTATTTCCACTTGCGTTGGGGTGACTTGAAGCAGTCGTTTTGTTGCCTAAAACGTTGCCCTGACTCATCGCTCCCCACTAAACAGATGAATGATGATCCAACTGCGCAGGGAACGGCAGCAAATAGTAGAAATATTTTGAATCTGATCTGAAACCTGACAGATTTTTAAAAAATTATTATGTGCTTCGAAATGGTATATATGTTAATGTGGGGCAAGGCAATGACCAGTATTAATATGCAAAATGTATTTATTAATATTTAAAAGAACAAAGCATAATTAAACTAACATTTAACACATAAAAATACAGAGCATGAGTTATACATCTTACAGTCTCAACGCCGAACTCTCGTCTGCCGATAATGGCGTGGAAGAATCACGTGATTACTGATTTAACATGGTCAACATGGCGCCATACAGGATGAGATCTGTGTTGAGAGATTTTAAGCAGATCCCACATATGTATTGTAGTGATCACTATTACAGAAACATACAAACACCATGTGAAATAATAGAAAAATATAATGTATATTTTATTTTAGTAAAAATAAAAATATCTGGTATTTCAATAAAATGAATGAAACAATTCAAATGTAAAAAATTGAAGCATAGTAAAAAATTTGAACCTCTAATCCTAATATTGTTTTAAACTTTATTTGTCTGTTCAATTTTCATTCGTTAATGAAGCACACGTTAATATGTACTTTAAAAATTTTACCTTCCATATACAAAATTTAGAAAAATGATAGTAATCGTCAAAAAATTTCAAACATGAAATTTTGATTAATTTCCACGTTTTGAACCTCTCTGAGCTCAAAAAGCACACATTTGGAAAATGTCCGTCTGTCTTTCTATTTATAATTATCATTTATATATTATCTATTATCATTTCTTTGTCAGACATGACAAAGATAATTCAAAAATGCATAATGCAGACTTTAAATTTCATTATTTTAAAACGCACACAGAGACGGAAAACATTCTACACCCGTCTATTAAAAGTAGCATAAAATAATTTTTTAGAAACTTCATCAGAAGTTTAATTATTGAAACAAGAAAGCAATAAGTAAAAATAAAGTGATAATTATTCTTTCAAGCATGTCCTTTTTTTTAAAATATAAATCGTGATATATAGCCAGGTATATATATTCGTGATCTATATATTCATTTCTTATTCTGGAATTATTTTCGATAAATAACATATTCCTGCTCATTGATGCCAATGAAAAATCAGAATATTAATTTTAATACAAAATATAATTGTTTAGTATAATCACCGGTGGCTTCCTGTAATGAGGCGGGTAATTACGATTATATGCAAAACGCAAGTTATCTACTAATTAGCTAAGTTATCGACATTAGATAATTTGACGCTGCTCAGTATAAGTTTTCCTCAGATTCTATTCTTTCGGGGTGAAGCCAATGAATTTTATATTTCTATTTATAATATTTATTTTAGAAAACATTCAGTGCTACAAGTACGAATAAAACATTATTGTTAAAGATATGCATAATATATTTTATTTATTATGTCTGCATTTTTACTAAAAGTACCAAAATTATTGTTTCTCTTGCCCCAAATAGTAATTAATTAATTGAATGGTACTTTATTTTATAAGCAGATTAAAGAAAAAAAATTTAAAAAAATAATTAAATGTTATAAGAAGAAATTTGTGATGGTTAATACATCGTTATTTTTAGAAGCATTTTCTTTCAAAATTTTCATCCGGACAAACATTAAAAGTAATTAGAATCGACAAATGCAATTATAAAATATACAAAAAATGTAGAAATTTTATCAGAAGAAAGCAGATTTATATTATATATATATATATATATATATATATTCTATTTGGTATATTCTTATATCCTGTTAAGAATTTCAATTCATGGGAAGTTCATATGATAATGTCAATTCATAATTTTTTCATTTCTTTCCTTACATATTGTTATTACATTTTAATGTTTTTTTTATTTATATTTGAATCTAGATTTTGAAGGTAAAAAAATAAGATTCCTGTAATTTCAATGATTGAAAATTTTACCCAAAATTTATGACAATCAACAACATTATAGCTGCATGACGTTCACAGTTCTGATAACCAACATATCATAGGTAGAAATCTTATGATTAGTTGAACATAAATTTCAATCTATAGAAAAAAAGACTGAATCAAATCTAAAGATTAATCTGTGTTAAAAATTGTAATAAAATTCAAACTCATGCAAAAAATTAAAAATAATAATTTAGAATTAGAAGTATTCCTTGCAAAAAAACAGATCTTCTACATCTATAATTATATTCTCATACATCTATAATCATATTCTCATACATATATAATTATATTCTCATACGTCTATACTTCCTATTCTTTTATATCTATAATTATATTCTCCTATATCTATAATATTCTATATTTTCCTACATCTATAATATTCTATATTCTGCTATAACTCTAGTAATCCTTATTCTTCTGCTTCCATAAGAATCTAAAAATTTTTTGCGTGTTTAATGATTCAATTCGCTCAAGTTGTACACGAAGGATATGAGAAGATGGCAAAATGGTTATGAGAGGTTGGTCCCCATTGCGCACCCTTTTTGCCGCCCATTTGATGGCTTTGTGGCGAAGTGAAATGACAAACCCACTGAGCAAGTTCCCCCAATAAATACAAACAGTCGTTCTTCTGTCACTAGAAATAAAAGACCCATTTCATTCTGCCGCTCTCTCTCTCCTTTTACGCCTTATTTATTTCAGCAGAAGATTCCTCAAAACCCGCAGACGATAAAAATGGAACGCATCTTAAAAGCTCCATTTCGCGATGAATAAAATGTTCGTTTACCTACGGTTTTGTACTTTAAAGGAAATTAATTTTTTTCTTTATTGATTTTGTTAAAACATATATTTTTTTTATTTTAAATCTAATTATTTATATTCGGAACCTTAAGAATAACCCGAAATGTTTCAATGCAAAAACGATCGCAGTTTCGAATTTCCGCCCATTTCTAATTTTGAGTATATTGTTTTGAATAAATGCTTTTATTTTTTAACTGAAAAAATCCTTATTTAATCAAAATATTTAAGGTGGTATCTGTACTTTGTTCAGTTATAACACAAATAGCATATTCAGGATATTACATCCTCCTTTTTACCTGCTCCTCAATATTGCTTATCTATAATTATGTCTAAATTAATCTATATTTATTATAATCCACACTTCAACGGTCTATATTGGTTAAGATTAACTTAATCGAAATTTCAATTAAAGAATAAAAAAAACGAATAATTAAATGCAAATATTTAAGAATTTTTTATATTACATTGTAATACAATGCTTTTATTGTTTAATTTATTTGCAGCATGAAAATTTGTATGTGTCATTTATATCACGGTTAAAGTTTAAAAATAACATTATTTATTCTTTTACGTATGTCATAATAAAGTTTTTTTCAGTATGAAATCACTCTGATCATTTGACATGTTTTCAAATTAATTAACTGTACATTAATTAAATTGATATTATTTAAAATATTTTTATAATATTAAGATAGTGCTCAGTTAATTTTAATAATATTAATATTTTTTGTTATAATCATTGATAAAGTACTATAATATTTGCAGTCTTTATATGAGATATAATCAAAATTCTAATTAAAACTTAAAACTAAAGAAAATGTTCCTAGGTGCAAAATTTTACCCTCCAAATTGCACCAATCCTAAGTTTGGTAACTTTAAATCTAAAAGATGTCTAATAGAGCATCACACATATTCTCCTTTATTAGTAGAAAAGATTATAAGCCCTGCATGATAAAAACAAACAAATATAAAGCAAATAGCTTTGTTAAATATTTCAGATTAATCGAATTTCTGAGATCACTTTTAATAGATTACTGATATCATAATAGGAACCACCCAGTTTCTATAGCTGTACACTAATAATACCATTACCTTTCCAATATTTGTTTTATAAGAAAATGATAGCATTTGAATTGAGCGGATGAACTATTCATCATCATATTTCTCGTGGAACAATGGGCCCTTAGACTTTCACTCCCTTTTGATTCCGTGCATTGTGTCCATTCTAAATCACATTCAATTCCCAAATTATCCTCCCATATATGGAGACAGATCGATCAATCTGAGAAA
The DNA here is from genome assembly GCA_026543055.1 of Argiope trifasciata. NCBI lineage: Eukaryota > Metazoa > Arthropoda > Arachnida > Araneae > Araneidae > Argiope > Argiope trifasciata. Next base: position 1,288,689 of record JAPMOQ010035930.1, read on the forward strand.
CAGCCGGACCCGATCCATTTCTGCGAAAGTGATCCCAGCTGAACCAATAGGACCACAGTGGAGTTATTAGAGAGAGAACCCGTTGTTTAAAGTGCTGACAGAGATGAATGAGATATTGAAAGCAAGAGGTTCCTTTCAGGAAAAGGAGGTGGATTGGAAATTTGCTTTGCTTAAGCTCGCTTAATGAGGTTTTCCGAGGAGGGGATGTTAATGTCAACATGCGTATTATTGACTTCGAAGGGTTCGCGCAAAATGGTCGCGTGGTTATGTTACGGTTTCTTGCGATCACGTTTTTAGACCGGTTTCTGTGTAATGAGATGTCTATGGGAGGCAGGAAATTGGCCGGAAATCGAATTAAGAGGTGTGAGTCGCATTAGTTTAGACACTAGTTTTTGCTCTTTCTCTCGAGCTTGTCACAAACCGTAAATTAATGGTTTTTTGGTTCCTGGTCTTTTCTTCTTATTTGGTTCTATTACATGTAATGGAAAATTACATATTGATCGGTTATTTCATTTGAGTTAATTTGACTCGATTATTTAGGTGTGGAATGATTTCCGAAGATGCATGTTTTGAGTCAATATTGTGAGAAGTTAATTAGAAATTATTTGCATCCGAAATTGATAGACATTCCATAACAAACTGTATATTATTGTTTTTTAGGCCAATCTTGTTTTCAAAAGTTAGAGAAACTTTTCAGTTGAAACGAGAGTTCGAATGATTTATCATGTATAAGTTATTAATCTTTCTAAGGAACAAGGATATTGAACTGTTATTATTCCGATATAATTCTTGGCATAATTTTCCTTTTAATTTGATTTACAGCAAACTTTCGAGAACAGAACGCAATTTACTATGAGATTTTTATTATAATTTTCTGATCAAATATAATATTTATACTGAGATTGAGAAAAATCATAGACAGCTATAAAATGTCTTTAGTTTCTTGAATTAATATTTCCATTATAATTAAAAATACATATATTGCTTGCAGTTTAATATAATTAAAAAATAAGGAATTATTGAAGATTTGCCACATAAAGAAAAATAACAAAATGAAATAAGATGAAAATATCGTGTAACTTCAGGGAATTTAAGAACTTAAATATATATTATAAAAGAAATTATATTAGAAAATTATAAAAGAAATCTAAAACTTATCGAAATTATAACTTTTTAAAAAATTTATATTACAGTTTATTTTAAGTCCCTTTTAAGATAAATTAAGCACTTCATCAAATGCTGACTGCAACTTTATTGATTAACAGAACAGCGATAAATGAAATTTATTCAACGGCAAGGAATTTTAGCAAGAAAAAGTAAATGAAAAAAGATTTTGTGATATATTTAAATGATACATCAATGCTCGAATATAAATTTGTTATTAAAGGGGCGAAGAATATTAAGACGACGCAGATAATCCACCATATCATTGTCTTTATTGATTATTGAAGCTATTATAAAAATGCATATTTATTTATCAATAAAACTTTCTATACACAACTACCAATAACGACACTACTGAGAAAATACTTTTCCGTCAACTTCAACTCAAATTACTTTATTTTTAAACCCAGATACTCTAGCTGCGGAAGATAAACACAAAAACCACTTCCCACAACAAAATCAGCCATCCATGCATTTTTTAATCGAGTCGGAAATTAAGGAAAAGGTATTAATGCCTGGTTTAAGCCACCTGTTAAAAGCCTCCACGTTTACACCCCAATATAAAAGCCACAAATGAAACGTTTTTCATTAGCACTTCCGTCGTTGTTTTGAAAACATTGTCTTTTGCACTAAACTGTTGAATTCGCTTTCCTGCCACTTACACATCGATGTCGCGTGCTGACCCCCCGATATGCAATTTTATCGAAAGGGCATTCAGTCGTACGTTCGCAGTAACAAAGCGTGGTCTGTTACCGGGCTAAGTGAGGCAATTACATAAAAATAACATTTATTATACTTTTTACCACCCGTTATGGAAAGTGACCCATTGTCTACAATTCGTCTTCACGCCATATCGTTTCTGCGGCCAGGTGTTGGAAATAGTCAGAGTAATTAAAGTTTCCCCGTCTTTTATTTTTTCGTGTGAATGGAAATGCAGAGGCTGCCTGCTGCATTGTTTGCGATTTTGTGGTCGATTGAATTTCACCCGAAAAATGACAAATCACTCCTCCCCACCACCAGTTGGAAAATGGATTGATTGAGTAGGAGTGTTTAGTAACCTCTGGGGTATTGTAAATTATAGCCATTAAGGTACAGAGCAAAAAGCTTTGTCGTCGTGGTGGAAAACATATTACACATACAAAACTCAGGAGACAAACGGTCAGTCCACGATGGTGTTCCATGCCGATGACAATATTTTTTTTATCTATTATTCAGAGCCTTTCTAAAAGACGGAATACAATAATAAACCCTTTTCAGTAAGCTGTCTAAATGTAAGAAAAGCATAATGCATTGTCAATCTACTATCTTAAATTTCAATTTTCTGGGATAATAGCGAAATAAAATGCGCGTTAGGGGAGATACATTCAAATGAGTATCTCATTCGCAACTAATATAATCGATTCGGCAATAAAATTTAGTCGAATGTAAACTGTTAAGAACTTGGATTTTATTGGATTATCGACTTTTTTCACGTAATAAAAACAAAACAAATTGATACCAGATAATGGAATAAAATAAATAATGAAATACATTAAACAAAATTAAAATTATTTGATTTATTGGAGATAACATTTGGTTTCCAAAATAAATACTAAATTATTCATTTTGAAATACATTAGGACAACGATGTCAAAGATAGAAGGCCAACGCATATCGTATAGCAAATAGTTATGATTTATTTTCGAATTTAAAGTAATTCTGATAAACCAGATGGAAGTCTCATCAAGAATTTTAAATAAATGTTTTTAAATAAACAGATTCCTCTGAAAATTTCATTTTTCCCGCTTTTGAAGGATTTTTTTTTTCAATCGATTCTTATTATCAAATGCTGAAAAATATTCAAAAAATAAAAATTATTTTTCTAACTGTTAATGGAATCGAATATTATTAATTATTTATTATATTAGTAAAAGAAATAGATATTCTTGGCAATTCTTTTAATGCAATTAATACATTTTTAAATGAATATCATTTTTTTAATAAGAAAACTTTATTCTTTCACTTTTAAGTGAGTAAAATCTCCGAATTTACATTTTTAAATAACGTTTTATTTTAGTAATTTTAATGAATATTAGGAATCATCCTAATTTCCTTTGAATACTCTTCAGTCACATGAAAAGTTAATCGAGCTGTGTGATGCACGTGGCTTTTCAAACATCAGTTGGAAATCCACTGAGGCAGACGTAATTACTGGCGCTTAACTATGGTTTCGCATTACACCTGAATTACGCGTGTATGAGTAGAGTGCGTAGTTGCAAAATATTATCACGCACATGGATCGCTGCTTTAAACATTTTAAAGCCTGATATACTATTACAAATATCAGTTTACAAGTTAGATATCTTAATTATACAGGTATCGTATTCACTAATTTTATTGGAAAAAAAATCCAAATTTCAGACACTGTTATCTTTTTACTTTTTTAATTACGAAATATAGATATTGTATTAGTCAAAAAATTCAAATAAGTGTGGCATAAAGCCAAGTTTTAGATCACCCTGAGTTCGTACAACACGTCTTTGGAAATATTTGTGTGACTATCTGTTTGTTTGTTTCTGGCAAAGATAACGAAAAATGCTTTGATCTGGACGGATGAAATTTGGTGTAAGGACTTAACACCAAATCTGTAGTAAAATCCATTCACAGAATTTCTGCCTATCCAACGGTTCGAATATAAGAAAACACGACAATTACAAAATGAAAAGGGTTAAGAGGATAAAATTTGGTATGCAGTTTTAACATCTATAGCGTAGACACTTAAAAATTTTTAAACAAAAATTATAAAGGGGTTAGAGACTATTGGCCTGTACTTTCAGAAACATGTAAAAGCGATAACTCAAAAATGCAATGATTTGAACATATCAAATCCGGTATGTGATATTGTAACTACTGTTGTAGTTTTGTATCAAATTTTGTTTTCAGTCAGACGGCAAAAACGCGTCTGAATTATGAATTCGATATTCGGATACCATTAACCGCATTCTTGCGATTAATCGCCAAAGGCGATATGATAGATTCTATAAAAAGTTAAACACAAGGAAAGACTGATATTTCATCGATATTTTACGCCAATTCTGGCAAGGCGTTCCCTGATTTAACATTTTTATGAGAGAGATTGTAAGAAAGTTTTAGGGATATCATTACCACTAGTTGGTGTAAATATTTTTTCGCATTTCATATTATATTTTCTCATTAAAATATGAAATGTGAAAAAAATATTTATAAGTGGAGTCATATGTGGAGCCAAATGGAATGGAAGTATTATAACAGCTTAGTTATTAATTTGAATATAAATTCGAGAGCAAGTGATTTAAGATTAAGGATGCTATGTATTACTATTTGCCAAATTGAAATCTAAGCTTGAAAGTTCTGAAAGTAACAAGAATTTATAGGAAATTACATCCTATAGGAGCTTTATTAAACTAAAAATTTTGAAGTAAGTTAATCTGCAAGAAATTCTTAGCGCCTATAAGTTTAGTAATAAAATACGCATGAAAAACACACACACACACACAAAGTTGAGCATATTTTCTATCGAATTATATTCACAAAAACCATCTTTATCCATTATATAGGAAAGTTTCATAATTCATGTGAAAATTTAATTTTTGTTTTAATATATTGTATTAAAGCAAAAATTAAATTAAATTTTTGCTTTAATATATGATTCGTTGAATAACCTGAATTCTAATTTATTTTTTAGAATGTAATAGAATTTCTGTCGAAACATTCAAAATATTAAGATTTTTTTTTAAATCTTTGCATGTTGGTTTTTAAATTAAACTTTGAAAAAGGGGGGTAGGGGATTATTTTCGTGATAATGATGTATAAATGTTCACGCTTGCGTCATCTTTTTTTTAACACTATGAAACATAATTATTAGAAAATACTTTCAAACACAAAATTTTACTTTAAGCAATTTCTTTTCTCGCTCTAGACCATATTTCTGTAATTGCTTTTAAAATGAAATTATAACTAAAAGATTTGATAAAAAAATTTGAAAGCAAAATCATTTCAATAGCAATATTTATTAATTTCCAGACACATAGATCGAGTTTGAATGACGATTCGGAAAAGAAAAAAAAATCGTGATTATATATCAATTATCTCCTCAAATATTCATTTTGACAGAAATCATTAAAAATAAGATACACTAATTGCTTTCTAAGACTGCTAATGTTCATTTTATTTAACTCCATTGCGAGAAAAAAAGTGCTCATTGTAACCACATGTCGTGTTTCCTTAGACCGTGCACGCGCATACAAAATGCATGGCTGTGATACTCCCATCAACGAACCGAGCCCGCGGTTATCTGCTGACACAGTCAAGTCATTCGTCATACGGCAATGGTTTCCTGTTGACTGTGGCAGTAAAACTCTTCACTAATTGAATTTTGCAGACATGCTCTTATTGTGGAGAAACTGATGTACAACAACTGAGAATTAATAATTAAAAGCTCTTTTTATCTGCAGCTGCACTTACCCAACTTTTTATTTATTCCTTTTGGGTGCAAACGGAATGGAAATGCCAAAAAAGAAATAATGATTATCGACGTTTTTTGTTTCTTCTTTCTCATTTCCATGAGTAAGGATGTCGTGATAAGAGGCCTTTTCAGCGTTGATCATGTGTTGCTTATAATTTATATAAGCGACGAGAGCGTTTTGAGTCAGACTCATTATATCATGGGTTAATTATTACTCTGTTTATCATCGTAGCGATCAATCTGTCAGTCAGGCAGCAATAATAATGTTTTATATACATATGATGCTGACAGGATCACAGCGTACAACATGACTTATATATATATATTTATTTATTTAAATTATATGTGCAATCTTAAAATTCAATTTTGTAGTTTTGGTATGTTAACATCCTGCTTTAAAGCAATACTAGGGCTATTTTGGAACGGACCTTGTAACTTTAAACAGTATCAGATGAGGACGACACCTGAGCTGGTACCCGTCTCTCCACACAACACCTGTGGGCGGACGTTTGAACTGACGGTAAACGTGTAACAAACCACCTAACATGGACCATGTAAGGGGGCCTGTTACATGGAACAGGACATGTAGCTTGGATCAGTCTGTTACGTGGAACATGTCACAGACGCCCTTCTTTAGTGGAATCAAATCGAGACCATACAACCAGGCCGCCACGGCCAATACGATTTTATAATCATTGACGTAATCAAAAATAGACAAATGATTTAACCTTTAAAATGAAAAAAGACTTCAGAAATGTTATGCAGGTATGGAGAACCGGCGTCCTCGCAGGGAGGTAGCGCGTCTTAACCGTGATCTGGATGTCCCGATTCAGGCATGATAGTTGTTTTGTGCTCTATCTGCGAGGTGTATGAATGAACCCCCTTGTAAAAAGAGGGTTGTGCAAGCGAACGTGTTGCAGGAAGTAGCTCAATTGTACTTTTGGCACTATTTGGTGCTACTGAAAAAACAAGAGACTCTCACTCTACTTAAAATGCTGACAGATCTGTTAGCGAGCTTGTAAAGTGCAATGAATAATAACAACAGGTATGGAGAAAAATATTCATTTTTTCTGACCATAGCATTCAGCTGCAGGATAGTAATTAAGGTTTACTTTTAAAAACGTATTGTAACTGCATGTGAGAAAAATTAGGATTTGTAAAATCACATTCCCAAATAACTAGTTTAAAGGAGAATCTAAGTTGGATTTTATTAATTTTTCAAGTCAATAAATAATTTTTTGAAATTTGATGAAATCTTGTGATATCTTTCTACACAGAGAAGTATGATATAATTTGATAACAAATGTTTTTCTTTATTCAGATTTTATAGTTTGGATCTATAAAATCAATGTTATTCTCTAAAAACTTAAAATTACATTTAACTCATTATACCTAAAAAAGTCTACATTTAATTCTTTCTTCTGCTTTCTTTCAATTCTTTATTCTTTCTATAATTTATAACAGATGGAATGTCAATAAAAAAAAAACCAAACATTTAAAAAAGTTTGATTTTGTAAAACGCTGTTTTTTTTAACATTTATTTTAGTTACAATAAATATCTGCCATGTTTGGTACTCAGTTCCATTGAATAAATTATTGATACGCAGTTTTTCAAAGAAATCAATCTCATTAATTTCCTAGAGATGGATATGTTATCTAAGCTGTTCAAATATGAAGTGCTGATTAAACCCATATTATTAATATTTGTCCGAAATAGTTTAAAGTTCCTCAATTGTACATTAAGTTTTGTTGTGAATATGATTGCTCCAGAATTTTCTAAACCAGTCGTAACCTATCTTATCAATATTGACATCAACCTTAAGCTGTTAATGCAAAGGAAAGGAAGGCCGAATACAAATTCATGAATTATTGATTTTTGCCTAGTTCTAATTAAGGTTTGCAATTTGTGAACAGCCGGTGTCCATTTCTGGGTGGAAAAAAAGGAATTAAGAGTTGTCGTGCTGGGAGCTGAATATATTTTCCTGGGGCACTCTTGCGCTGACCGCTCGACCATTCGCTCCGTGTTTTTCTTTTCCGCTCTGGCTCTGGTTTTAATCAGTGGTGAATTGGTGAACTAAAAGAATAGAACGAATGCTAATGAATCTGGGTGACAAATGAAATATTTCTGCTGCAAACGTCACAGCGATGCATTCGGGTGTGGACGACGGTCACGTGATCGCACCGCCTCACGAGAGGCTGAAAGGGTGGAGGTAAAAAGCATATTTCTGATTCGGTAACAGTGAGGAAAACAGTTGTTAGATTTTAGTTGCAGCTAAGTCACGATATTTCTTAGAAATGAATCGGGGTAAAAAAAAAAAGTGAAAAATGAATGTTAGTTTAGAAGAAAAAAAGAAGTGCATGCCATTGTTTCAGTGAATAATGTTCACGTTCAAATGTATGAATAATTTTACATTCAGAAATCCTACTGACGTTTGAAATGGAGACTTTATGATGAGCGTATCTGAAATATGAAGGTTTGTAGAAATATATTGTGAAATTTATTATAAACAGTAATTTTCCAAAGCTATCGTATTGAGAAATATCGTACTTCATACCTACAGAATTTTTTTGGGTACATCTCCATTTTCGAGGGCCAATGGCGACAGTTAAATTATTTTCACCAAAATCATCAATACTTAGAAAAATTTAAAACAGTTGGGCATTTTTTACGGCCCTTGGAAACAAAAAGGTACTAATATATTCCGAGCTCCTTTGGCAATAATTAAATTACTTTTGCCAAATCTCCGATAAAAAAAGTTTACAACAGTTTGGCGATTGTTTTAAGGGCCTCGAAAACGGAAAACTGACATTTTTTTAAAAAATTAAACCAATAAAATGATCCCATCTTTCACTTTAAAACAACTTTTTACAATAATAATAAGCATACTCTATAAACTTAATGCAGCATCTAAAAGTTTTATGCGGTATTTCTCAAACATTTGATCATCTCCCTTCATATCAATAGATATATTTTTAATTCAAGATATTAAGCAAATATTTAATATCCAAATCCAAAAATATATCCAAATACGTAATACACCCAGATCCAATATCCAAATACTTAATATAATCAAATCCAATATCCAAATACTTAACATAACTAAATCCAATATCCAAATACTTAATTCTTTTATAAGTACTTGTAAGTATTTTCTTTTAACAAGGTAATTTTTCTAAGTGTTGGAAAAGAATATCGCATGCTATCATCTTATATAAATATTATATATCAGTCATCAAAGACAAGACTCAAAATATACAGGCAATACATTTTTTCATTCATATTTTCTCCCAATTTTGAAGTTCAAAGAATGTTTAGAAATTTATTTTTACCTTAATGAGACCTAATGTTCATTAAAAATTAAAATTATCAAGAAACAAAATATTAATAAATATTACAAATAAATAGAAAAAAATTATTCCTACAATCTCAAAACTATTTCTAAAGGTTCTCAGATTAGATACTTCACCGACTATGAAAATTAATTCAAAATCACAAGTCGATTCGTCAACGATTCATTTAGCCAAAATATTTCTGAAGTCAAGTTCAGGTGTAATCAAGCACATTTGCAACTAATTACAGAACTTTTACTCGAATTTATGAGTCGATTCTTTCTTTTATCTGTGAAATGGCAGCAGTTCCGCCAGAGAGCAGCCGGGTTGTAATTAAAATAGATAAATGAAAGGCAGTTGACACGCATACCTTGGAGTGGTTAATTAGAAGTTGTCAGCCTGTAAATCAGTTTTTCTCTCATTTCGAATTCTACAAACATATAAGTGATGCTAAAATGCAGTTTTCAAGACCATTAGGAACTTAAATTAGTCACCCTTAAATGCGGAATGCATTAAAAAGCTATATTTATCAATGAATAAGGCAAAGTAAATGGTCAATGAACTGGTTATCAGAAGATTCGTATGATTCATTAAAATAAAATGGCAGTAAATCAGTATTCTTCTTGTATATAGTCTCTAAATATATTTAATTTTTAATAAAATTTAAGAAATGTTTCAATATTTAAAATATAAAAAAAAATATTTAACACAATCGTATCCTAATTAGAATTTGTGACTCAATTTTTAATGACTATCACAAAATTTGAATTTTTATCTGAATTTCCATATAAAAAATAGTTCTTAACACTTTATTGTTTACAATTTCATTTTTCAGAATTAAATTGTAAAGGAAGTTATTTTTCTATTGATCAAATATGAAAACTTGATCAAAATGGGTATGCTTGGATCATTCTCTTTAAGAGGGAGAAAATGGAAAATATTTTTTAACGGCTGGTACAATAAATAAATTCAGAATTTTATTGTTCAATAAACAACTGAAGCATTGAAGTAAATAATTAAAAATCCAAAAAAGTTTTAAATTTCGAATAAATGTAAAGTAGAATTTGTTTTTTTTAAATACTTATATATTATATTTAAAAAAATACATTAAGTTACTTAAGTGATGCAGAAAAAATTTAACTAATTATTTTCTCTTATAGTAAAATTATTTTTAAGCGATAAATCTTCATAATTATTTTCTTAAGAATGAAGCAAAAAATAATTCTCTCGAGTTCATTAATCATAAAAAAAGTATGAAAAGGAACCAAAAATAGTGACTTTCCTCACAAATTTCTGTAACTTTTGTAACTAAATTCCCTTAATTTCTTCCCCCCCCCTTTATCTCTTATAGGCGATCGAGTGGACAAATCTCACCTTTTGGCCAACGGTTACAGTCACCACGTGGCCGCAGCGCAGGCAGCTGTGGTCGCAGCCACGGCAGGAGCCCCACCTCACCTCAACCCCTTGCCTTTCATGGCCCTCAACCACGCTGCTGCAGCGGCTGCACATCACAACTCCATGCTGTCCGGGACCCTTCCTCTGGCTGCCTCATCCTCGCATGGTCACCTCAACTCATCCACATCGTCAGGTAGAGGACCAGAATCCTCATCTGTCATCAAGGAAAGGAACTCACATAATAACGACGTCATCAATTCCACTAGGTAAGATAACCATTGGCTCTGCCAAAAATATTTTTCTTCCTCCTTTGTATATTATTCGTGAAGTTGGCCAGAGTAATTCTATCATCTATGATGTTTAAAAAAGTAACATTTCCTCTTTGACACTACAGTTGACCAAAGTAATTCTAACATCTAATGTAAACGATTATCCTTCCTTTCATGATATGTTTTTATCTATTTTTTAAAAAAATGCCCTTTCTTTTATGATACTGGAGATGCCAAATAATTCTAACATCTTGGATTAAAAAAAGTGTTTTTTCCTTCGTGATACTAGAGTATACCAAAGTAATTCTAACATTTAGGATTTTTTTAAATAAAAAATGCCCTTTCTTTAGTGAATTATTTTAAATGTAGGACAAAAAGAAACCCTTCACTTCTTAATACTGGAGAGGCCAAAGATAATTCTAACATCTAGGATATATATATATATATATATATATATATTTCTTCGTGACACTGGAATTGGCCAAAGAAATTCTAACTTCTAGAATTAAATAATAATAAAAAAATGTCTTCCTTTCGTCAAGTTTAGTTTCTGTTTTTACAATTGAAATATTATTACTTATGTGATTCAATTCAAAATTATTTTCCAAAGTAATAGGAAAGAAATGTTACCATTGGTTATTTAAAAAATGGAACGATATTCGTTAAATTAAAAAAAAAAAACTCTTTGTCTCTCAAGGGCCAAGAGTAAGCTCAATATGTTTTGCTGAATTTCTGCCGATAATCTGAATATGCATCTTCAAAAAATTGAGAGAATTTAGTTAATTTTTTCGTAATTATTAACTATATTTGAAAATGAAAAAAAAAAATCTCTTGATATCAGAATCAAATATCTGTTGGAATTATATGTTTGAAATCACTGCAGCTATTATTGATATGCATACAATAAACGGGCATAAATCACAAAAAAGCTGACAGAAGATCAATTAAAATTATAGTTATTTGCTAACAGATTGCTTTGACTTTTCAAAATTAACATAAAAACAAACATAATGAACAAAGCTAACATAAATGGTTATAACATAAAAAAAAAATCATTCTGAATTACATTAGATCCCAGACAATTAATCTCCATTATCTGAAGTCATTATATCAACGTGTTAGTGAACGGAATTAAACCGTACACTGACATTTTATGAGTATGAAGCGTACGCAGACACTGAGAAATGATTTTTTAAAGAGTAAATTTCAACACATTTAAAAAAAATCTAAACTGCAAACCTTTAAATAAGATGTCGTAAATTAATGGCATTTCAAATTCATAATGAAGGTACAGACTTGAATTAAAAAGCCAAACGGATTTTATTTTCCTTTCAAACGTAATTAAGCCATCAACTTCCAATTCAAAAAAATACAGCTTTCGTGACAGAAAACACCCAGCAAAAGTGGATATTCCACAAACACGGTACTTGAAAAAATATCTATATCTTATCTCACATTTACCATTACCGACTTTGCACGAATCAAATCGACTATCTCCGAGTCCATCGCTCCAACACTACCTGCAGTAGCCAGGAACACAATAAAGTAGAATGTGAATAATTGTTCTTCCATAGATGCCAGATAGTGCGAGAAGGAACTTCTGTTGAAAAATTCATAGGATAGAATGAAGGTAATAAAAAAATAAATTAATAAATAAACAAGGGAGTTCAAAGTAGCTAATTCTGGCTCCTTAAGTTAAGGTGATAATTATCTTCTGTCCACGCTCTAACAATGTAGTTGCCTCAGGTCAAAACAGGTCACTGAGATTTTAAAATAATGTGACGTCGCAGCTGTAACGGAAGTTGTTACTGTTAGTTGCAGCTGGCCCAAGAATATTGGTCATCATTTTGGCGTGACGGTCTTTTTCTGAATGATATGGATCTAAATGAGAGTTTCTTAATTAAATGGAAATTAAAAACTACGTGTCATTGTTGTTTGTGATGCATTGTTTAGCAATGTACAGCTTTCAATTACTTTCTTCTTATTAAAATAACATTTTTACTTTCTCCAGTATAAAATAAAAAGGAAGAATGTAATCGCCAAACAATTTGATTTCGAGGTTTTGATAATTCTTGACATTTTAGACCTGCTTGAATCTGAGAGGTACATATTTGAAATTATGCACGATTATGTGGGAATGGGAACATGGAAATTAAACAAACATAAAAACACGGAGAGCTAAACAAATGATATTTAACTGTGATTTGATTTTATATCAATTGAAGCTTATTTATATACTTAATCAATTTTTGATTAAATGCTATGATTAAGGCTGCCTATCTATCTGTCTTAAAGTATAAGTATATATCTTCCAAATAGAAATAATATGGAATCAATATAAAAAAATGCTCAAAATATTTCAAATTTTTATGCATATATATATATATATATATATATATATATATATATATATATATATATATGAAAAAACACAAAAGTCATTTTTTTAATGTATTATAAGATTATTTTTGATTAATTATTTTTATTTTTGATTAATTAATCAGAAGTCATGATAAAATTTTAAATTGATGTTTAATACGTTTTTAATTAAATCTATACACCATTGTATTTGAAAGTTTTAGTCACCGAACATAATTTTCTCAACATGGAGGATACTTTTCTCACAAAGTAGTAAGTTACAACACATACAATTCACATATTCTAGAAAACTATTGCTGTGACATGAATGTCGACACGGAAGTATAAAAATATAAAAACTTCTAAATGGTAGCGAATCATTTTAAGAAAATATGATAAAGAAAGAAAGAATGTTCAGTGAATTTAAAAACATGCCGCTGATGCACATGAGAAATTTTGGCAAAGCTGAACTTAACTCTGTCAGCATCAAGCATCAATAACAATTTTCAAACACTAACGGGATGTCACACAAAACCATCCAACTGCATTTAAAGCATTTTCCCTCAGGAAAGCCGAAATTCCTTTTTCTGATCCAGATGGTTGCAGTTTTTGATTAACTCACGTCCCGCGCACGTATGAGAGTTATCAGTAATGTAGATGATAGTTTTAATTCCACGTTTTTTCAGCCTAGTCTTGACTTTGAATGCGCGCCGCTTAGTTTAAAGGCTATCTCCACAATGACAGCTTAATTAACAACGTGATCGCGGAAATATCTGATAAATTGTGCTCTTTTTTCCACCCCTTTTCATTTTCTTTCCCACCTTGTGCAACCATTTCGATTCTGATTCATTCCGGAAAAATCCGAGAACCGCTGCGCTTTTGTTTCTCGTGTTTGTTCTGGCTCGTGGCATAGAATGTCTGATATATCTGTATCTGCATTGCTTTCGTTTCGGATGCATGCGTGCATGCGGTGTGGGTGCTTGCTGAGTATCTTGCAATAGTGAATGTCAAATTAAATGAGATAAGATTATTTCTGTTTTTGAAAGCTTACTTAGAAGTTTGGGAGTGGTGAATATTATTTGATCATTACTCACACCGTTATCGTGGTTATTTTAGCAAAGAAAAATTGAATAGCTTTATCATTCTTAATTGTTTAATTTAATTTTTGAGTTAAGCATATTTAAGAATGCATTTGCTACTATCTTAGAAATATACATATCTATTCATAATTTGTTTAAGCATTAATGAAAAAAAAATCAATAAATTTATAAAACAGGATTTTTTTAAGAATTCGAGTAACCGTCGATACTGCATATTGAAACCATGTTAGTGTTCCTCCATAAAGAATGCATGCATTTTTACTTCATCATCTGCAAAGTAAATATAGAGAAGCAATATAGGGAAATAATTGTAATGGTTAAAAAAAATCGAACTCGAGATTTTGACGAATCTTCACGTTTTAGATTTCCCTCAGTTCGAAAAACACATTTTTGAAAAATGTTTACCTGTATTTTCATGATAAAGATAACTCAAGATCGCTTTGAGATAAACAGATGAAATTTGCTATATATTATTCTTACAAAATTAACAGATTTCTGTCAAATTTTGCGCAATATATCAGAGGAATTCTATTTGACCGCTGTTCGAATATAAATTAAAACGATAACTGGTTAAAATAGATGGTTAAGTTAAATACTATTAAATAATAGTTAGTAAGTTAAATACTATATTATACTATTAAATAAGTTAAATACTATATTATACTATTAGTCTAACTATTAAATAATAGTTAGATGGTTAAAATACGACACTCAAGGCCAACAAATATATTGTAGACACCTATCAAATTTGAATCAAATCAAAAAAAGGATTGACCTCTTTTGGTCTGTCCTTTCGGAAACATGTATATGTGATAACTCAAAAACACAATTTTAAAATATCGTATCGTGATTTTGTGATTAGAAATGTAGTTCCGTGAAAATTTTGTGTTCAGCCAATTGGGGAAAATGCATCTAAAACACGATTTTAATTTTTGGATATTATTTACTGAATCGCCAAAAATCTCATCAAACATCACTCGATAGATTCAATATAAACGCTAAGTTCACACCATAGGTTAATCTTTCTTCACTAATGTACGCCAATGCCTTGTAAGATGTTTTCTGGGAAGATCTCTTTGATAGATAGTATATATAAAAGTTTAGAAGAAACAATTCCCCATAGTTTCCTCGAATTTTATTTTTGTATCGTCTGTAAGCAGTTATATTAACGAATATTAAATCCTATGCTGCAATAATATTCAGATATAAAGAAATATTTCCAGTAATAATGGAAAATTATATACTATGATGGCTCAGTGTCATAGGAGAATTATTAATGATTTTAATTACAAATTTTTTAATGTTTTTTTTATAACGGTCTAGTATATTCGGTACCAGAACAGCAACAACACGAAAAATGGACAAAGAACAAAATTGTATAGGCAGAAACTCAATATCAATCACTGACCCATTCTCACTATGATTTATCGCTTTTCAAGCATACTTAATGCCCGTCTCCAAGTGAATAGCGTTTGAATTTTAAGGTTATCTAGAGCCAAGTATCTACTTGTAAAAACTGAATTATTGAACAATTTCTGAAATAAAGAACGATACAAGTGTTTTAATATTCTGCGCACTGCTTCTGTGTTTATGGTAAACTTTCGAAAAATTGTATCAATAGAATAGCGACAAATCGGCACCTCGTCCAAAGATAAAAAGTTCTTTAAGAAGGTCGATCTTTGTCTTTTGTAAGTGCATCTTTCAATTCTTGCAAGTAAAAAGAAAGAACATTCCCGTTTTGCAATGGTTTCTTGGTAATTTTTGGAAACTTAAATGAACTTTAGCCATGCAGAGTGCCAGAGAGATTCAATTGCTCATCAAAGAACTTTTTTTTCTTTCAAATTCTTGGATTGATAATATTTTTTTAAAACGATTTAATTAGAAAGATTTAAAATAAATTTTATAACAAAAACATTATTATAAATAATAATTAGTTTAATTCGTAGTTTGTTTTACACGGCTATGAGTTTGTAGATTATTTGAGTTGCATTTCAATCAGAATGAATAAGTCAGAATGAATGAATAAAAGTAACATTTTAACAAAATTGCTTTAGAATATTGACTAATGAAAAATTATGTTAAACAAAATGTATGTAAAAGTTAAAGAACTAAACAACTTGTTGCTTTAAGCAAGCTGTACTTTAAATTAGTGGTTGCCCATATCACATGATATTCTAAAATAATTCGGATTCAACAACTTTCCCTTTTTATGTAATTATTATTGCAATAGATAATTAATGCTCAATAATTATATTTAATGCTTTCTATACCTGCAATGGTTGTATCCTAATGAATAAAGACATTTTAAACTCTAATTTTTATTCCAAATCACATAATCAATTTATTAAATCATTCAATGCATATATTATTAAAAAAATTAAAAAAGAGTTTCTGCTTTAACATTGAATTGGACAACTCAAATTTTCTGAATTCTGTTAATGAGCCTATATTATTGATAGCTATATAT
>JAPMOQ010035930.1:1305264-1448195 GCA_026543055.1 Argiope trifasciata
AATTTATTGGAGCTCGTACGGTGAAGATTTTGGTACAATATATATTTAAAAAAAATGTTTGTGTGTATTATCTGAGTTTTATTTTTTATTAACACTTTAGTTAGAGGGGTCTGATTAATGGGTAAAAAAAATTCTACAAATTTCACTTTCTCCTGGGATTGCATAAAAACTAAACGTGCTGTATCAAGTGGAAAAGAACCCCTTTCACTGGATGGTGAAAAGAAAAGATATATTCACGCCTGCTGAGTTGATCCTAAAAGGAAGTTGGGTTTTTTTTCTTCCCTGGCCTTATCAAAGTAATAAAGGAATTAGGAAAAACAAAAGGGTCCAAGAGTACAATGATAAAAAGAGAGGAAAACAAACAGGGAAGAAGACAGAGCGGGAAAAAAAAGGATGGAACTATGCAGTGGAGGGGTAAACCATAGTAGAAGGGGATGCAAAAGTAAAGAAAAAACTTCACAGTATCAATGGATACAAGCCAACGGCGCGAAAACTCCCACCGCGGTATCTTTATAGCCACTGCCTCCCGTTTTCTTCTTTAAAAGAGACATCTTCTAATTGTTCTTCGGGCCAACCGATGGCAAAATCAATAGTATTTTTGTTCACCCTCCATTGTTTTGGCGTCATTTAAATTAACAGGTTTGGTGCCGCGACACAATGCGGAGAAGAAAGCTTCAAAATTAAGCGCCAGCGTCAACCTATTGTTTTATAAGAAACAGGTGTCAGAAGCAGATGCGTCTAGAACAAAAGTGAGGATCCCCCTCCCCCACCCACCTACGAAAATCCCCACCCTTTACCATAAAGCACACTCTTTTACTTCAGAGCGATAATTAAAATGAACAGAAATTGCCCCCCTCCCTCCTCTCATTCTATTCCTCCCCCTCCCTTCCACAGCAAAGAAGCAAGCGAAAGATTATATGCGGAAAGGCTAGAAAAAATATATCATAATAAAATAGAGACAATTCTCTGTCGCTTCTTTTCATAAAATACCAGCCCCCCCCCCTTTTTCCGAAAGGGAGAAATCTTTTTGGAGGAAAGAACAACAGATCATTTGATAAGTCCTAAAAGGAGAATAGGATGTATATGGACGTATCTACAAACGAATGTTATATGCCTTGAAAGATATAGCATTTAATACGAAGTTTTGGTTTATCTGCTTTGAAAAGAAAAGAAACAAATAGTTTGAATGAGATACCTGACACCCCACGTGACCAGTTGCGTCCAATCGTATCGTCAAGATTGTAGAGGTTTTATTAATAAAAGCAGAAGCGGATAGCAGGAAGAAGGGGTAGAGGGAGTGATCATTTAGAATTTTTTTTGTTCTTCTTCTTCTATCCCTTTCGGTGGACTGTGCTTTAGACAGCTTTTAGCGAGAGCCTTATCTATTCATCTTTAATCGGGGATGCTTTTTGGACGCGGCAAAAGATTTTTAAGGGGGGTGGCGAGGGGTGGACTCCGGGGTGTTCATATCCGCGTGTCAGGCTCTTTTCATGGTTCGAACGAGTAAAACACTCCAAAACTTTTGTTTTGTCCGCTTTTGAAAGATGGTCTTTTGTTTTAGGCTGCCTCCCACTAATCAACTTAAATACCCCGAGTTCGTTTAGAGGGGATGTATGACGGGGTGGTTGAGAGATTTCTATATATAAAAGAGGTCCTCTCGTTCTGGAAAAAGGGATGTGGAGGGTGGTTTTAAAAGAAGCCACAAAAAATAACTCATCAAAATTTCGTCCCTGCTCGAAAAAATATTGTCTGTCACCGAGTTTTAATTAATTTCATCAGCCACTGAAAGTATCTTTTAAAAGAGAGAAAAGTTCTTATAGAGGAGGCCAGGATTTTTGAAAAGTGCAATGTTTTTATTAACTGCTTTTGCGACGCTACGTACTTTACTTCAGTTCGCTGATAATAATGACACACTTGGGAACCACTGCTGAGCACCCCTCCCGTTCCCCCCCTGGACCGCACTTCATTGTAATTGCCGCCTTTTGAATTAATAAAGCTGTAATCAAAACAGATTTAGCATAAAAACGCGCGAGCCTAAATTGTTAGTGTGCCAGTAGAAGAGTTCTCGTGAGAAAAAAATATAAGAAGAAATAAAAAAAACTAACATCTTTTGCTGACCGTAATTCTACGGAAAAAGTACTTTTTAGAGGAACTATTATTTTATGCAGAGAACGTCGGCTCCTTTATAAAAGAAGCCCAGAGTGGAAATTTAAGACAAACTCGATTTCTAATTAAAAGGAACATCTTGCCCAGAATAATTTTTTTTACTTTTTCTTTTACTTTGCTAGACTTTTAATCCGTGAAGAGCATGTTGATGTTTCTTCAGTCTTCTGTGTGATTAATGCGTTTGCTGGGAAAGGTAAAAAGAAGAAGAAGAAGAAGAAAAAAAAGAGAAAAAAGGGGGCCTTAACTTTTTTTTCCTTCACTGGTGTTTTAACAACTTTGATGGTAGCTATCTTTCATTCAGTGATACATATTGCTTAGCTATAAATCTGAGGTCTTAAACTTTTTAATAACTGGATATATCGCTGATATATCATAATCAAAACTATTCAGAATTATACTATATTTATTGATAGAAAGTTTCGCAGTTACCTTCAAAAAATAGTAAACCATATCATTAAATAAGAAATATTTAAAAATTAAAGCTTCGTTCAGAATTTTTTTCAATGCAAAAAGATTAAAGTCCATTTTTCAGTTTGACTAATAAAAATACATTATGAAATCTAACATTAAATCAATTTGATGCTTTGAATTTCAGATTAAAATATTTTAATTTTTCATCCTTCAAACTTCAAATTATACTAATAATATTAATGAGAGTTATATAAATCTTTATCATAGTCAACATAATCTTTATCATAATTTAATACTATTTAATCTTTTTTCTAAACAATCGCAATAATTACAAGTTATTAAAATGTCTAGATAGATTGATAATTTCAAAATATTCAAATTTCTTCATAATTATTCAATAAAATGAGATGTTTAAAAAATTACCTTATTTTACCGTAAATTTTTACCGTATTATATATTCCAATGCTAATAATGTTTCCGATTCTTTTTATTTTAAAAGGTCTTTGATTAAACGATAATTATAAATTTTTAAAATGAAACTCGAACATAAATCGAAGATTAAGATTTTAAAAAAAGTGGATATTTTTCTGTTAGTTCTCCTTTTTCATCTGCAATATCTATTACAATAAGCCTAAGAGAATAAATGATTAAAAAAAATACATTTTTTTAGCATTGCATTAAAAATCAACTCAAATAATGTTAAGAAGAAGGATGAAAGATTTGAATAATTCATCTTGTGAATTTGCAACTTGCACTTTTTCTACTTTAAAAAGTCTTTTCATTAACATGCTCGAGTACAAAAGATGTGGGAATAGTCATCGGTGATATACAAATCAATTTTTGCATTGAAAAAGAAAGATTTTCAACCTCTCTTTCGTTCCATTTCTAATACGAAAGCCCCGCCTCGGGATTTTTTTTCTAAGACTATGAAATATTCTTTTTGTTTATAAAACATGAAAAGAAAAAAAAAAGTAAGTAAGAGGGAAAGGAAAATATACGCCATCTAACTCGATGCTTTTTGAAAAATATGCAAATGACGCGGAGTGGGTATATTTGAATTTATTCTGTATTCTATTTCTATGGATCAAGTCATCTTTTTATGAAAGTGTTTTGTTTGTTCTGATGTGTTTTTAGAGTTGCTTACATGAATTTTTTACACTCTTGTTTCATGTTTGTCTTTCGGAGTTTATTTTAAAGACCTCTAAAGACGTTTTTCACTTGGGGCACTTTAAAAGAAAATTCTGTAAAGAGAAAAAGTTCAGCCACATGTTTTTCGATTTAAATTGAAATCGGAATGTACTGGTGTTTTTCTTTCGTTTTCTGCTATATTGGGAATTATAAAGCTCTGTATAATTTAAAGCGATGCATGAATTATAGGTAAACATATTTTAATGGAATTCCCCTGGAGTTCCCAGAATCTTTTTTTCGTTGAACAATCTAACAATGCAGGCTAGAATGAATAAATCCAACGATATTTTCACAATGTTTATGTTAGTTCGTAATTGTAGAAGGCAATAATCTGAAATCAAAAATTTAAAAAAAATTTAACTATTTCTATTAATCCCCAAAGTTAATAATTTCAACATTTTGCATTTGCCCTTTTTAAAAACTGCGAGGGGAGAGAGAGAGAGATGAAACAAGTGTTGTTTCATTTAAACAGACTAAAGATAGTTATCTAAAACCACTTGTTACTTGGAGATAAGAATTATTTTACTAACAAGCAGCAGGCCTCACTCTTATCTAAAAAAAGTAGGGCTAAATATTTTAAGAGAAATAAAATAATACTAATGTTAAAAAATTTATTCTGTTATAATATACCAATTTAAAGTATAGTGTTCTTTCATTATCGAAAAGGTATCAACTCTAATATTATAAATATATCCCTTATAACTCAGCATAAGTTTCTTCCAATTAAATAAATATTAAAACACGCATTAAAATATAACCTTAAACTCTATTAAAAGTTAGCTGATTAAACAATTTGTGTCAAATCCTGTAAAAAACATCTGAATTGAAAATCAGAAATGTATAAATGGTATATAAATGCTTTAAGCACTTACGTACAGCATTGCTTAACAACTTTTTTGTTTCATTCTTTTATGTGATTTTTAAATCCTGTACAAAAATTGTCCATTAGCCAATTATGGAGTGATCTCTCCAAAGCTTTCATGGATACCAGTAACAAAATTGAGAGGTATGCAATGATCCCTCACCTCTCACCAAAAATCGCACTTCCCGGTTATCCAAAGAAGGCCTTACATAACCTTGAGATACAATATTTGACGTGAATTAAGCAATTTTATTAATCCAGCATGTAATCTTTGGCGAGATCTTTTGGCAATCAATCCCCGACATCGGTTAGTAATATCCGAATGTCGAATTTGTACTTCAGACAGTGTTTTTTTTTTTTCCAACCCACTAAAACCAAAATTTCGCACAGAACTACAATTGTAGCCTTAAAAGCACATACAAATTTTGATATACTTAAGACATTGCGTTTTTAGGAGTTATCTCATTTATACGGTTCTGAAAATACGAATCGAAAGATAGTCACTCCTTTCTAAGGTTAAGCTTAATATTTAATAGGTACCTGTAATAAAATATTAAATATGTGTACCAAGTTTTATTCATGTTGTTCACTTCGATTTTAACTTATATTCGAATAGCCGGACAGACAGACTTCCTTTAAATAAAAAGATCTTAAAAGAGAAGACTCATCAAAATGTCCAGTTATTTTTGACAGTTGCAATACTTTTTCTGCTTATACGAGAAATTAAATAAAATAAGTGTGATGATTATTTCTATACAGAACTTGTACAAAAATAAAAATGTCTATCTCCAGAATGGAAATTTGAAACTAAGAATATAACTTTCTTTTGCATATAAATATCTAAAATCAATTAATTTAAATGACTATTACTGATCTTAATGGAATCAAAAAATTGCTCTGAATTCTATATTCAATGCACTCTACGGCATCTGAGCAGTTATTTGCTTTTCGGACTGCTGGGCATGTGCTATCAAAAGCCCTCTAATCCATCCCGCGCATGCAGAACATTGAAAACATTTTCCGAATCTTCTTCTTCTCCCACCTTTAATTCTTTACCTCCCCCTTCCTGCCCCTCCCGGCACAGCAAGCACATGTTACAAGCAGCCAAGTGCCACCAGCTCTTCTGTCTGCGAAATGAAGATTAATGATTTGAGTAGGCGATCGAGATTGACAGACCCTGGTCGGTGTTAGATCCTAAATGGTGACAGGGAAATCTGCCAGGGCGGCGATATTGCCTTCATATTAGTCCGGGGAACCTGCGACAAAAGAACACAGGGGCTTTTTTAGCGAGTGAAGAGTGTCACGGTTTATCCAGGAAGAAATGGAGTGGATTTTTCAAGTACCTCTATAGATGAGTCTCGAATCGGTTTGCTTTTTACAAGGGGAACGAAAGAATCGTCTTTATGAGAACTAAATTGGATTATTTGCTGTATCGAATTCATTTGGCTTTGAGTCATAGGGGATGTAAGTTTCAATAAATTGCTAAGGCATAGGTTCAAATCAAAATGAGCAAGCAAAAAAAAAAATCTATAGCGACAGTTTTTTTATCAGACAGCTACCTAGACTCTCTAATCTGAAAGGGGGATTCAAACATGTAGAAAAAAAAGCCTTCATTATTCTAATTATAAAATAAACAAATTAGTTAAAAATACAAATTTTATAAATTACTATACATTATGATAATGCTAATACTTTATCAAATATAAATGATCAGTTTCTTCATTGTAAAAACATGGATGTAATGTAGTCTGAGTGATAAAAGATAAATAGAAACTAAAATATATTTATAAAATTAATATAAAGATAAACTAAATCTTCCATAAGTTAAACTGTGCGTAAAGCTTAACTGAACTGTCTCAGTCCGTAAAACACCTAAATCTGTTACTGGTTGCCTCTATGTTGTAACACTATCTTCAGTATAATATAAACAATCTAATGCCCAATGCAGAGGTTAAATCTTTTGTAAAAGTAATTCTTCCAAATTTCCTTAGAATTTGGAAGAAAAAATAAAATATTTGGAAAATTAAGACATTTTCCCCTCTATATTTTCGAATAAATTTTGCATTTTATTCGATGATAACATTTGTCTTATAATTTAGAGCAATAAGTATAATTTTGTTTTATAAGCATGACAACACTTTGTTTCGCTTCTGATAATCTTGATTTCTTCTACTATTAGCTTTTTATTATTATTTCTAAAATATTTTCAATTTCAGCCAAAATCCGTTAAATTTTTCACCATTGAAAAAAAAAAAAAGGGAAAAGAGGAAAATGACACGTTTATTCTTACCTACATAATTTCGTTTCGCATATATAGTATGCAATTGTCACGCATTATGAGCTTTGTAATAATGTGATGCATAACATTGTCACATACTATCAATAATGGTTATTTAAATGATTCCTTACAGGAATATAATATTCTTTCTATTGGTTGCATTGGCAATTAGACTGAGGAGAAATAATCTGACGAATTTATTTTATAGTCAAATGAAATAAGTTTAAATTTAAAGAATGAGAGGTTTTTCTAATAGATGCCTAACAATAGTCAAATATCGCAACACATACGGAAGGGCAGATTCCAGATACAACGTGTAAACCGTTCCTTTAATTCCTTGGAATTGGCGATGCTAGTGCTCAAATAATTAATCTTTTAACACGTTAGTTAAAGAAGAAATATTTTAAAATATTTTCGAAATTGCTGCAACTATTTTTTGAAAAATATTAAAATCTATTTTATGCATAATGTGCTATGTCTAAATGCATATGCACCTTTATTTATGAATTTTTTTTTATGAAGTTGTATTCTTTTATGAAGAATATCAAAATTGTTTCCTTTGCCAAAACACAAGTGAAAATAATTCAGTGCATTAATTC
This sequence comes from Argiope trifasciata, assembly GCA_026543055.1. Classification (NCBI taxonomy): domain Eukaryota; kingdom Metazoa; phylum Arthropoda; class Arachnida; order Araneae; family Araneidae; genus Argiope; species Argiope trifasciata. The sequence goes on from JAPMOQ010035930.1 coordinate 1,312,769, forward strand.
GAGATACAATGTTTTATTTAATATTCGCAAACCACTTGTATACCCGTAAATAGTATATAATAAAAATGTATAATTAATACTTAAGAACTGTAATAAATTGCAACTTTCCTTATCTTTAATAAAGGTTTAGAATTAAATTTACTGAGTAGAAATGTATTAATAGTATCTTACAGAAATTCTAAAATTTTTGCTTTAAAATTATCTCGCATTGGTAGCATTAAATTAAGGATGATCCAAGATGCATATTAAAGTTTTGACTATAGGTTTAATTTAATTTGTGTGAATTATATAGGAATTTATATGAGTCCCTTGAAATACATATAAATGTCGCTTTACTACAATTTCTGTGATGCAAATACCACGATTCTCGACATCTTGGTTGAAATTCATAAATAAAGGGTTCTCAAAGAGACAGTCCGAATTGGCAATTCAGTGGCGGACATGAAGCACCAGACGGGGTGTTGTCAATAAAAAAAGGGGGGAGGGATTCGCTCGGCGCGATAGCGAAAGGCTTGGGAGTGACAGAAACTCCCCCCCCCTTTACCATGATAAATGGCGCTCGCTGCTGCCCTAATGAATGTCAAACACAATCAAAGTGGCTTCTGTACTGGAGATGGATTGTCGAGGACCAGCGCTGAGGTAAATTACGGGATGTAGGACTCGACGAGTAGAAAACGCGGTGGCAACTCTAGTCCCCCGTGACGGAAGCTGTCCAAGAACATTATGGATCAATCCGATGACTCCAGGTCCATGATAACTCTTGTCAAAGACTTTTATCGTCTTATCAAAGAAGATTTCAATTTAAATTGCGCCGATTTAATCTAAAAAGGATCTAATAGCTTCTCTGTTAGATGCCCGATCGTTTCTCGTTATCGGTTTGCATGGCTCATCAAAGATTGCCAGATAATTGATGCAAGCATGCGTTTGTCTTTTAAGAATGAGAGAAATTTTTGCTTTTATTAGAGTATAGTACGCAAAAAAGAATCAGATTATAATTTTACAATATTATGTGTTATTTAAATTGTATTTATCTAAATAATAAATCAGGTTTAAATTAGATGACATGCATATTTTCGCCAGTTAATGACATCTCAAAAAATATTTATCAGTAAGGATCAAATATTAAATTGATATGAAATAGTATTATAGTTTATCTGAAATAAAACATACTTCGAAGCACTGAAGATGCTGAATCAATCTTAGAGAATCGTGTCACTGCGAATCAAGTCACAAAAAGGTTAAAAATTGTAAACAGGAGTCGAACATTCGTTTTTTTTTTTCCTTACACACATTCTCTTAGGGAGAAAAATTTCCCTCCTGTTGTATGATAATTACATATGACTTGTATAAAATGTAAATTGTTCTGTATATTGAATATCCCTACAATTCCTGAAGATATTCATTGATTTATATTTCAGAATTTTCAATCGAATTATATTTTAGAAGTTTTGATAGTAATAAAAAATTAAATGCTTATAAGAGGCAGAAACATTTTTTGTTGTCTGTTTATAAAGCGAAGTATTGAAAAAATTCGAATGATATAGTTAAAGTCCTTTTAAAAGAAACCTTTGTTTAATTAATTTGATACCATTTTCTATTTACATTTGTAGTTTGTAGCATTATTAAAGTTAATCCAGTTTAAATTGAGCTTTCTGAACTAATATTGTGCTTAGTAAAAATTACATTTGATATTTATTTAATTGCTATTTTTTTATACTTTTTAAAAATGAATGTGTACAATAGTGTGATATATAATTTATTCTATCTTCAAAAACTCAATACAAATTTATTCTTGGCCTTAGAAGTTCACTTCGAATTTTCACAAATGGTGATTCTAACAAACTTAAAAAATATTTTTTTAAATCTCAATCTTATTTATCTTTTATCTTGAAAATGAAAGAACGATGAAATAGTTTGATGTAAGATTTGATACGATAAGAATTCTAATTACCATATAATAATGAAATTACATTAATTATCTTCATTAAATGGAACAAAATTTTCCGAGTACGACAAATCCCCAAATTATCTTTGAGTAATAAAAATATAAATAAAATACTTTTAAATAAAAATATTTTACTCAATAAAAATATTTGACACTCAAAATATCCGTTTTCAAATACTTTTTTTAAAAGTGGATTAACTTAAAGTAGAATTAACATCGTACTTATACTTTCTGCTAGTAATGGTTTAATCTCGGATACATTCCGCCAGTTTGCACATGCGCGTATTTCATCAAAAAGAGATGGATGAGATGGATGAACTGAGTAGTTTACGATTAATAATAGTGAGAAAGACTATTCGCGGAATCTGAAGAAGTATAATAACCGCTCATTTTTCAGTTTACCAAACCTTAGAGAAATATAATAATCAAAAATTCCTAACCTGGGGATCCTGAAATGAAAACAGTATTTATGAGCATTTTGAATAACGTTGAAAAAATTATCCTTGTAGTAAATTTTTAAATGCATATCCATTCATTCGCATTTGATTTCAAAACTCAAAATGGCTGGTAGAAAAAAAATCCCATTTCCTAGACAGATGTCACCGTCCCATCATACTTTTGTCACCCTACCTCATAAATCTGATAAGTCAGTGGGGAGAGCATGTGTTTAAGCAAAAGATATGTGATTCCTTACCTTGAGGGCTCAGATGCAGATTCAGATTCCCCTGCCACGCTGCGGGCCAGAAAGATTCTATTCAATTGTTGAACGAAACTTTTCCTTTTTCGTTTGCTAATGACACCGGCTGCTGTCAAGAAGGAATATTTACGATTCAATTTTTTTTTTTTTTTTTTTTTTGAAAATCTTTTTCAGATTTTTGGGCTTTGATTTTGTTCTCTGATGTATGGAACGATGGCATCATCTTTCAGCAAATGTAAATTTTCAGAATTTGTAAGAGCACAGTATCAGTAATCCCGATGACTGCTGCCATTGAAGAATGGGGAGGGGGGGGGGGGGGTGTTTTGATTATTCCTCAATACGTTCTGTTTATTTTTTCTGACCCATATTCGTGCAAAATGCATAGACTGATATATTATGTTCTTCTTTGGCTCTTATCAACTTAGTTTGATGTTGAAGTTCATTTTGAGAAGAGAAAGAAAATGGGTGTGTACTGAATGTTTTTCTACAAAAATTAACTAAAGCCTCGCACCATTTTTAATTCGCAGATCGCTTATTATTCATTAGTTATAAAAAATGCCCTATAAGTTATTGAATCACAATGAGAATAGAAAAGAGTCAACTGCATACATAGCAAACTTGCTGTAGCTCTTCAATTGCTGCACTATTATTGTACTAACTAATTGTAAGCTATATTATTATATTCTCTAAATTTGAAAGTTTTATCAATTAAACACATTATATTTGAGCAACAGCTTATTTTTTTATGTCCAGCATTTTTTCAAACAATTTCATAATAATTTCTTTCTTCCGTATATACAAGAAGTTTTTTTTTAAATGAATGAATTTGAAAATTAAAGTATCAACTAATGGCAAATGAAAATTGCCACAACTTATTAATTCATTAATCGCAATTTCATTAATTATAAAATAGAAATACGTATATAGATGAAGCGGGTATTTTCAGATAAAAATTAGAGGCAGAAATATTAAAATATAATACAATATCTGATAATTTGCTCTCTACTTCTGATTGTTGTTATAATCTTATAATTATCACTAAAAAATTTTCAAAAGGTTTTAATATCAGACTTTGTCGCAGTGATATGCATTGAACAAATTATCTTTATAATATTTATAGCTTGACATCTTATCTGTAAGTAGTATCATTTGATATATATTCTTCAAAATTCACAGGAACATAGTAAATAATCAGCAAATTCGGTACATGATGCGTTTTCCTCTTTTTTCTTTTCTTTTTTCTTTTTTTTTAAAAAGATCTTAGAAACGTTTTGGCGGATCTATGTAGAGAAGGAAAATTTTCCAAATTTGATTAGAATTTTGAATGGATATTAACCAAAATTTTAAAGTGTTTCCTCAATATATATGATTCTATTTTAATCATTTTTAAATTTTAATTTCCCTAAATGTATTAAAAATTTAAACTTTAAAAAATTAAAAAAATATTCTATAACTGACAAGTTACTAAGGAGAAAGAAGAAAATTTTAAACAATGTGGCACTGCATTTTCAAAAATCTCACATTTCTTTCCTTTAGTTTTATTATCTTTTTTGCTGCTTGTTTTTGGGATGGAAATCTGCCAATTTCTCGCTTCTTCCAAAATGCACCTAAGCAGCTCACAAATGAAGTTAGAATTCCGAGCAATGTGGACTTATCCTAAGTTATGCATTGGTGTAAAACCAATAAACTCATTGTAAATTCAAGTATGAGCCGCAGAGAGTATTTCTCTTCCAGAAACTCCTTCGCTCTTATCACTTTTCCTTTTCTTCATAATAATCAATTCCGAGAGTGGGATCTCGCAATCCTTTCTAATGGCGAAGCCACCGTCTGATTGGGGAACATCTTTCCACCGTTCTCCAACTTCGTTAAGAAATAAAATCCCACAAGCCGTCACTGGATCTAATTTGCATAGATATCCTTCCCCAGAGATAAGTGGAAGGGTTTTTAAACAGAAATTGGATTCCCCCCGACTTCTTCGGAATTATCGCGAAATCATATCTGTTTTCGTCAATGGTCTTTATCAAAAATTGCTGTTCCTTTTTGTGTTCTTACACGAGGGGTAAGAGAGGGTTTCTTTATTATGAGGTGTCTGCGCAGATTATAAAGATCCATAAAAGACGACACCCCTTCGTAAAAATCCCCCTTTTTAGAAATTGCTCATGAGTAACACATGGATTCATACTCTTTCATAATAAACAGCAGTTTTAATTTTTAAGTTTGAAATTTTTAGAAAACATTTAATATCCAAAGTAGGTTTTTACATAATATAAAATAAAGAAAAATTGCAACCGCTGCTAAATAGAAAAACTCGGATAATATAGATTACATCTTATCGAACATGTTATTAAGCAAGCTGTAATTTCAGAAAAGAATTTTTTTTATTTGAAATCAAGAGTAATCTGTATGCACATTCATATTCCATTTCAACCCTTGTGAGGGTATGGAAATGATTCTTTTACTTAAATGTTCAGAACTTCAAGATAGGCTACGGCAGTTTTAACTAGAAAAAGAATAGATTTATTTTATACAAAAAAGAAAAACAAACTAAAAATTAGCAGTACAAATAAAAGTAGCTCTTTCGACTTGGGAAAGAAATATTAAGTTCTTGCCTGCTAGATTGCATGGTGGGGAGTAAAACAGAAGAAATCTCACATTTCTCACCTGCAGTTGCTTTTGCGAATACTTTTCATTGAATGATTGTTATTTATAAATAAAGTAATTTGATGAATGATACAAACGCAAGATTTAAAAAAAAAAATTACTATTCTATAAGAAAAAACACTGACAAATTAAAAATCAGTTTAATCTTTGTAACTTTCATAATGATAAAACAGAATTAAAAATATACGTAGTTGTTTGGATACCTAATTGAAATATAAGGAACCTAATTCTTTTAATTCACGAATTTTTCTAAATTAATTTCAGACTTATAGTATGCAAAATGGCTAAATTAATTTTGCTCTGAAATCGAAGATGGACACTAAATGAAGTAAAACAAGGAGAAAAAAAAAACCTGTCACATTTTCTTAGCCTTTCTTTGAAATACAGCACAAAACGTTTCTTTAAGAGAAAGTAATTGGAATATTTTATACAGGTGACTCTGGCCTTGCTTTAAAAATACAGTTTGTCAGATTGACGGAATGAAGGCTGCGAAAAAAGAAAAAAAAAATAGTTGCTTTTAAAGTTCTCACAACTTTACTCGCCTCTCAATTAGAATTTTCATACATTAAGAATATTAATGAATGAAAAAATAAAGTGCTTACTCGTTTAAGCATGTACAAAGCTGAAAAAGAAATGGTTCTAAAGAAAGGAAAGAAAGGAAGTAAAAGAAAAGGCAAAAGAAAAAAAAATGCATTTTCTGCGTCAGCTTCATTTCCGACTGCTAAAGTACACCTTCAAAGCAAGATGTCTGTTTAATTAGTGAACACTCAAGTCTGCGGGATTCTAATATATCCACCAGCTTCTTTTCACCATTCATTCAAGCACCTTCTACTAATGAAAAAGTTTTTCCGCCAAAAATCATCGAGTTAAAATATCACGTTTAATTAAATCTTTTCATAATTAAATATGTAAATGAGCCGGCTGTCAGATGGTAAAAAAGTACTCCAAAGAAATTTGTTTTGAAAGGGAAATGAAATTGTGTCCGAACCCCCACACCGCACCCGGCCTGCCTCGACATGGTTTGGTTGTCAAAAAAGGAAGTTTTATTCGTTTGGAATCTTCCACAATTTTTTTTTTTTTCAATTTTTATTATTTATTTGCTGCTGTTCAGGTAAATTCACCCCAATTTGGTTTCAAGAAAGGAAGGAAACGGGGAAAGAGAAAAAAATTCAAATAGTTTGTGAAGGAAGAAAATTAAAAGAAAAAATTAATAAATCAGTTCTAATGCATTTCTTTCAAGGTGGCAAATCGAATAATTGATAGCAGCCGTTTCTGTAAAAGGCAAAAATAATTTGGTAGCAGCTGCGTTAAATGTTTGCTGATTTGCAACAAATTCGTAAGTAATGTTCAAGAAAGAAACTGTTAATGTGAAAGTTCGTTTTTTCCCCCTTCTTTCATTCAATTGAAAATAGCGTAAGTTCTTTTTGAGAACTTGCCGTAATTGCAAGTTTCTTGCTTAGATTTAAGCAGATATTTAGTCTCGCAAAGCTGTACTTGTTATGGAAATGATGGATTGAGAATGGTATATGAATGCATTGTATAATTAAAGTAATTTTTTTTAAAAAGGAAATAATTCGAAGCTTTTTTCTGCAAGGTCAAATAATAGATACTTAAAACATATTCTCCCTTTTAAATATTTTCCTTCAGAAGTAGCATAAAAACCTCTAAAATTGGAAATATGTTTAAAGTATCTCTTATTTTCCTTTAATTTTTATTTGTCAACTCATTTTCACCAAGCTATTATAATCAAATATGAGTGTTTATGTATGCATACGCGTGGATATTGTTCTAAAGATATCCCAGCCTTTTTCTAATGAAATATGATTATTCAAGTTAAAATTTAACTTTATATTTTACTTGTAGACAGAATAGGTACCTTATAGATATGTGTCTAGAAAGCAATCTTCGTCTTATTATTATTCTCTTAGTGACACTATCTAAACAAATTAATATTTCTAGTGTGTTTCTGTTTCTAATACTATCATCGTTTTCTTTTCTAATATCTCTGTATACATAATCTTGAACAAATGAATGATATCTTACAAAACATGTATTTTAAATATTACAACACTCTCATACGTTTTATGTCTTTAAATTTTGCAATTAAAACTCGTATTTATTGATTAAACATGTAAAAGATTTCGAGAAATTCCTAAGCGATAGACATACATAAGTATGTTAAGTTATTAAAATTTTAATTAGTAAAAAAAGTGATCCCATATAGATAAATACATAGAATAAGTGTGAATAAATCTTTGATATTAGTTAAGATTGAGGTAAAGAAATAAAAACATAAAAAAGCTTACGGAAAAAACTTTTCATTACTATCAAAAGTTATTTAAAAGTATTTTCATCATAGGGAATGGAAATCCAACATTGTTCGTAACAAAAATTTGTTATACACATAGATGTGACATATCTTTTGTTTTAGAAAATTTACGTTAAAAGGTCTACAATCTAAACTTCGTCTTCTTGGCTTTTCGCAATCAAGCACCTGTTTCCATCATGCTTTTTATAACACCATCGCTTCAAATAGATCAGCACATTCATTGTATAGCTATCAGAATTCAGTGTTCGAAAAGCGTGCTTAATACAGAGCTGTCACTTATACAAGAGCTTGGATTAGGAGAGGGGAGGATTTTAAAATCCATGCGATCGCATTCTGTGCGTTCCTGCCACCCACCCCTCCTTCAATGTAATTACAATCGGGGGTTGGGCAAGAAAAACGTTTACCATCCCGCACCGTAATCAGAGCGTTCCCAAGTGTCCTGAATGTGCCATGCAAATGAGACCCGTTCGCGTCAACCCTCGCTCATTTCCCTGTAAAAAAACGTAGAAGAAAAAAATGTATACAGATTCGTGTCTTCTGCGGAGTGGGCGGGTTGGGGTAAATGGGGGAGAAATCATCGAATGGGGGGGAGAATAGAATTCTGTCGCATCGGCGAGGAAATTAAAGCTCTATGAAATAAATTCTTCGAAATAATTTATCATGTTTTTCGGGGGCTGGTCAGCTAGCAATATGTGCCCCCCGAACTGTCTAGTTCGTTTTCCAAAGATTAAGCTTTGCTCGAAACGCTGCGCGGAGTGGGGGTTGCTGCGATCCCCGGATCGCTTGGCAGCCGGATGATTGATGTTCGTTCCGGTCCTCGCCAACCCTCGCACACCCCTTACGGCAAAAGAAGAGCCGGAGCAGAGGAAAAAAGCTTACATATACATATATGTACACACACACATATATATACACACACAGTGAGAGAGACTTGTGCGCGCGCACTGCTGAGAAAGAGAGAGAGAGAAAGAAAGGGAAGAGCTTGCCGAAAAAAATCTTGGAGAGAGAGAGACTCGTTCTTTTTGGGTCTCTGCAATCCATCATCCTGTCGGCTTAAATTAACTTGCAGAAAGATAAAATTTTGCGAAAGATGCCCGGGTAAAAACACCTTGGCGCTGGGTCTTATCCAGGGGGTTTGCATTTCTCATTTACAGTCGGACTACTCGGGGTGTCTCTCTCCCTGCTCTGTCTATCCCTGCCTCTCGCTTTCGACTATCGCCCTGAGCCACCCCTTTCTGCCACCCTCCTAGATTTTTCCTCTGAAGTTTAGGTTCTCCCAAAGCTGCCAAAAGGAGAGAAGAGGTGGTTTTTTTCCGCCACCCCCTCATCACCTCTTCGCTACCTCTTAGGAGATAGTTATTGGACCAACATTGACAGGAAACGTTTTCGGCTGAAAATGATACGGAGGAATTTTGGGTTAGCGTCAAATCTGACTACTTGCTGTAGGCTGCGCTGTTTTTAATGGTGTTTGCGACAGGAAGTTCAAGGTGCTATACAATTTTCTGCTGGATCTATACATATCAAGAGATTATGTGAGAATATAATGCTTTGAAATCTCCCTAGTTCAATTTCAGTTACTTTGAATTCACAATTCAGAAGAAAAAATATGATTAAAATCTAGTAGACAGAATGAAATTAACATTTTTTTCATACATGAATTCAACGATAATCTTATTATATTGCGAAATTTTATAGTTTTTCCTTATAACAATTTTGAATATTTATAAAGCATTTAATTTGATTGTAAATGATGCTAAAGCAGAAAGAGTAAGCAAAAGATGCCTGTATGAATAGACCTGAACAAAAAAACCTTACGATAATATTGATTCCATCTTTCCATGAAGAAATTGCAAATTGCATAATATTGATGCGGCTGAAATCTATAAAATACTATATATTTAATTTTTAAATTTGAATTGTTAACTAGTTACATTTAAAAAAATCAACTTAAGATTCCTTACGACGAGCTTTTATTGAAACTATCAGCAAACACTTTCAAGCTCTATTATAATTTCATAAAAGTTATAAGAAATTAAATCAGCAAATGCTATAAATATTTTTTGAAATTTTTCATATGCCTTAATTTATTTATTTACAAAATAGAGCCACGTTTATATATTTCTTGTTTTAGTCCAATTTCAGATAAAATTATTTCAAAGCAAAAAAGTGCCCAATATTGTGTCAGATAGAGCATACAATTGCTTAAGAGATGTTTCATGTTGTTAAATCTTTATGATTTTTAATGTCGTATGTACAACACTAAAAATGAAGTCAACTCAAATGAAGTTTATGTCACCATGAGGATGTTATGAAATAAAAAAAAAATTCACTGTATAACATATTATTATCTTTTACAGGTTAATATTGTTTGCAATTTAACCGATCTTTTTAATTAGTAAAAAGTTGTTAATTCATTTTTGATTATAATATTGCAATCAGCATTCAATTGTTTATAAAAGGTTTGGCTTTGAAAATTTAAAGATCATTTAAGCTTATGTAATTTAAATTTAAAAATAAATTTAATCAAAATGAAATTAATTTTTCAATGTCAATGCAATTTAGAATGGATTCATTCAGTAACACAAACGTACCTGGATGATTCTAATGGAAACGGAATATGATACTAAAAAATGACCCAATACAAATCTAAATTACAGAGTTTAGTTTTTATTGTGTTAAATAGAATTAGATTGCCTAGAAAGCATGAAATTAAATCTAATTTCAAAGAAGAAAAGAAGTGCTCCTTTCAGTACCAGAAGCAAAAGCATGCTGAATAATGAATTCAAAATTCGATTCGTATTGGTTATTTAAAATTTATTTTGTGAACATTAACTAGCATCATAATCTTTTCAATAAAAATTTTGGAAACAACAAATAAATAAACATTTCAAAATTTCTTTCTTGGAAAAATTTTCGTTTTTGTTTATATTTTTTAAAACGATAACTTTGATTAGTAAATAACTATGCTTCTTAGTCAAAAAAATATTGTAAATTTTCTCATACTTAATTAATTTTATTTAAATTAAAAGAATCGATTTCGTTAGAAATAAGTAAATTCCTTTTTTCGTAAGAAGATTAAAAAGTGTATTGTTTATAGAATAACCATCTTTTATCACTATTTTATTATTATTTTTCTGTAGTCGGCCGATTTCCTTTACTTCGTACTGACACCTTTCTACTTTTCCAAAACATGTCGTTCAACCAAGATTAAACGAAAGCTTACAAAAAAAATTTTTTTTTAATTGTTAAACCATAGATTATAACTTATCTAAAAACATAACACAAGCTTTAAAGTAACAGTTTCTTTTTAAAAAAGCAACAACAGTGCAGCGTCAAGCTGGAAAGCTGAAAAGACCTTTGTCATTCGGTGATAATCATTAACCTTTTTCTACCCTCAGAGCCAACCTGCGAAGTGAATTAATTTTTACCGAAAATTGATCTGACTTGAGTTGATTTATGGGCCTCTCTTAATTCGTACAAAAACAAAAAAAAAGAAAGTAGTTCTCCCGCGCTTTTCCTTAAATTCTAACCAGAATGTATTCTAATCGAAGCTTCATTTAAGGAAGTGAAGAGGCAAGCAAGAAAATGGGAAAAGGGGTCTGCCTCACCCCACCTTCCCCCACCGTTTAAATGAATTGCACAAATCCGTCTCTGGAACCTCATCAGGCGTCTGAAAATCGCAGTAAGTCCGAAAAGAATCAGCTGCAACGGTATAAATTAAAAGCGAAAACCAGTTTAAAGAATGCTTAAAATTACATTTCTCCCAATTTCATTAATCATCGCGACTGAAAGAAGAGAGGATGCATGCCACTGACTTGGCTTCTGGGTCAGGGTTACCGCTTGGCGAGAACAATCGCCAAGGAATGCCTAATTACTTCATCGCTGCAGGAATTTAATGCTGTCTTTTTTATATAATTATTTTCCTCAGATATATAATTTCATACAAATTTATTGTTTAGTTGGCAGCTATGATTTGGCGAAAATTTTTACTGCATGATATGCATGTTGAGGAATAAAAACGAACAGGTTGTTGAGCTGGGGTCCTGGCATAAGTGGAGTGAGTCCTCCCCGTGATCTGAATGCCCCAGGTTCGAGTCCTAGTTCGAGCATGGTTGTTGTTCTGTGTTTTCTCTGTGTAGTTTGCGTATGCGCCCCTCTATAAAAAGGGGTTGTGCTAGCGAATGTGACGCAGGAAGTAATTAAGTTATGCTCTTGGCCCTAGTTGCCGCTGCCAAAGAAACAATAGACGCTCACTCGGCTTAAATTGCTGATAGAAAATTGTCAGCGGACTTGTAAAGTGTTTTTAGTAATAACAACAACAGGTTATTGACGGAAAATTACGAGGATATGGCTGTTTTGTTCAGGAAATGAATAAATATTAGTTTAAGATTTAAAAAGATAGCATTGAATTAAAGTGCAATATGTTTGAGAAGTCGTTACTGAAAAATTCAACAAAAATTTTCTGTATAATATATAGTTATATTTTTAAAAAATGTCAAGAAAAAAGAAAGAAACAGAGATCTTGCTCTGAAGGTGTAAAAAAGAAACAACAACGCTTATGAAAATTAAAAATCTTCATATAATAATGTAATATAATTATATTCATGACACTTCAAGTAGAATTTGGCGTATGAAACTCTGAAACCAGACTGTTTCATAGCTTCAATAGAATTTAAAAAGCTATGAATAAAATTTTGTTTATAGTTTTTTTGAACTCTATTAAAATTATGAAATATTGTTGTTAATGAGTGGAAAAGAAAAAATGCTCCCGAAGACAATCAAAATCTTTTTGATAACTGAGTGTATGAAATTACATTTCGCTTTCCAATCTCATAACTAAGCATTCAATAAAGATATTGAAAATTTCTTTACTTATACTCCTTATCTATGGGTATTTTATGAAAAATAATAAGTGGAATATATATAAATAATGCTCAAATAAACATAAAAATATATTTAAACGTTGATATATGAAAAAAGTTTTTAAACCAAGAAGTCTTTCTTAACTTACCATCTTTAGTAAAATTAAAATACTTGACAGAAATATTTTTAAAATTATGTATGTACAAGTCTTGACTTAAGAATTTATATAACACCTATTACTCGAAACATCCTATTCGAAATATAATTTTATGAAGCATGAGATTTTTGTCTTTTAAATTAATTGCTGTAATTATTATTGTGTAAAACAAGTATTGTAAACGTCATAAAATTTAAATAACATATTTTGAAGAACCTCTACTTTTTAAGTCTTTAAAACATTCATTTTTGGTATTATGTCTGTTTGTCTGCGAAAGAAATAATTGATATACACTTTGAACTAAAAGGATGAAATTTGGCCTACGGTATTTACATCAAATTTGCAAATTTCTATCAAAATTTGAGTGAAATCCATTCCAAGGACTGTCAGTTCGGTTGTCTGAATATAATTTAGCTAGATGGATAGATCCAATACACTTATCAAGCAACCATTGTTACCTATCACATCAAATTCAAGAAAGAGGTGACCATTTGTTTTTACTTTCATATACATATAAATGCGATAAACTCAGAAACACAATGATTAAAATAGATCAAATTTGGTATGTGATGTTGTAATTATAATTGTAGTTTTGTATCAAATTTTTGTTACGATCGGTTGAAAAAAAATGTTTAAAACAAAAACGTCTCTTTAATAAAGAGCGTGCGAGAAAGTTTCGGGGAGACCACACTTTCAGCTTTAATTACAGATTTAAATAATAAGTTTCAATGAGCAATGCCACTACGGGCGAAGAGGTTAATATGAATGCAGAATGTCTCATGCCGTGAGTCCTGAACCTACTATTTCAGATTTAAACTCTTTTAACAGGCGTTCGGATCCCAGAGTTGAGACTTAGAAAAACTTTTTAAGCGGTCGCCAAATTCGCCAATCCGGTTCCATACGGTTTTGCAACGAAATTCGAAATCATTTAGAAACCATCTCCGGCGCGGCTAATGCCGTTTCATTAGTTTCGCATGCAAATTACGCGATGGGCCCAGCATAAATAAATGGACGCTCTGTCTGTAACCATTACTTTGCCGTTAATTTGCTCTCATTTGTCTCGGGCCGAGTGTCAGCCGCAGAAGTAAAAGGTAGGGGGAGAAGTCACATTAAAAGTCGGATTTTCCCGAATATCCGATTCACTTTTTCTTGCTCCCGATTTGTGTAATTGTCTTGAAGAGGGGAATTAAAACACTTGTCTTCTCTCTGTTGGAATCGGAGCCCCGCTCATTTGTTTCACCCCTTGGCTGTGTTTGGCTTAAATATGGCCCCGTCTTTTCATTTTCTTTGTCATTTATTGAAGGAAGATGGCTTAACGATCGTTTTGATTTTTGTTGAGTTCTTTGCTGTAGGAGAGAAAATCGGCTGCTTTAATCTGTTCTGGATGGAAACAATGTTAATTGGATTTGGACCTGTTATTTTCATACCTGAAAACACTACTGCTTAAAGATTAGAGATATTTGATATTTGGTGGTAGTTAAGTCAAAGAAAAATTATAAAGTTGTGAGAATAACAAAAAAAATATGTACCAAAATAAAAAAAAGAAAAAAAAATTTTATGCAAAAAAACCAAGTAAATGTTTCTAAATTATTGTAAAATGTTATTTCTTACTTTTCGCTAGAAATATTTAATATAATTTTGCTTCCAATAAACATTTAATAGGGTTTTAAAGTGTGATAAACGTTGGAAAATGATATTAAAGTCAAAGAACAGGTCAACACAGATTGTTCTACAAAGAAATAAAGACAAAAAAATTAATTTGTACAAAATTACAGGTGTTTAAATTCCTTTCTAGATTTTTCTCGTTAATACTTGAGATACTTGTTGGATTTTTTAAATCTGAACGTATCGCCAAAGGAGCATCTCATAGAATACTCAGAAAAGCCATCAGTCGAATTAATAGCAAAGCCCTGAAAATTTGTTCGTATAAATTAGAAAAAAAAAAGGGGGTAGGACAAGATGATTTAAAAGAGAAAAACTTTATAAGAAATACTATCTCCAAGTAATATATTTTCGAAACATTTAATATGCCTTCTGTCAGCGAACAGATTTCTCCCTCGAACTCAAACACGCAGCGAACACGGAGGAAGAAGTCCCGTCACCTCATGAGCTAAAAATTTGTGTCGTCATACCCCATTTTAAAATAAAGTATGATGAAAATTGAAAAGGTTAATCCCGTATCCTTTGCGTTACTTTTGTTAAGCCAATATTGACTAATGGGGAGATAAAATATAATATTTTGATCAAGGCTCTATTTCTCTTTACAATACCACAGCTGGAATCAATATTAGAAAATGACCAGCAAACTAGATGGAAGATTTGTCACAGTGAACCTTCCCTTGCTGTTTTCCAAAATGGATTCAGTCTTATGCCATGTTGCAAAGAATGAAAGAATGAAAGAATTATTTTTAATTAACATAATAGATGCAATTATCTTAAGAACACACAAAAATACATAACTCTTCCTCAAATGGCCAACAAATTCTAAAATTTGCCTTTATATTTGATACAATAAAGATGGTTATAAACAAAAAAATACTACAATTTAAATAAAATAACATTGATAGTTAAAATAATTTTGAGTTATCAAGATATCATATTTCTTGAATATATCCATTACTATACGTCTACTTACAAAACAATGCATATTGGGTCAACTGGTGAATAAAAATTAAATATAACATATACTTGTTAAATCCAGACACATTCAAATTTAAGCAACCGAATAATTAAGGAATGAAACATCTGTGAATGCAATTAATAAAATTCAGTACTAAGTTTTATTAATACAAATAAAAAAAAATCTTACTTCAAAACGTTTTCGGGAACCATTTTGCAAAATTTCTTTTTTTGGTAATTTTTCGGTTTAAAAATTTATCTGTTTAATTTAAATGCTTTAGATTTATATCCTTATCAAATTATGTATCTTTTTTTTTCTTCTTTAGGCTGCGAGATGATCGGGGAGATATGGTTGATTCCAAAGAACGTCTTTATGGTTTTGACAGCCATCGCATGAAAGACCAAGCTTTCTTAAACGGTGAGTATACAATTTAAAAATCAAAATGATGTTGTTGAAAATATACGAAGAACAGAATAAATGTTTCTTTTTTTATTTTTAATTTCACCACAAATGATTTCATATACTACTCTATTTCGGCACATACTAATTTTCTACTAATATGCCTTTTGCTGCAAAGATTATATATAATTTACACTATAAAATTGTATTATTTTTATTTTACTAAAGAAATAATCCCTAAAGGCAGTTAATTACTCATCCTACTATAGTCTAATAAAAATATCTTCTAACTGATTCTGATTTCTTTTTTCTTTATAACTTATTTAATTCTTTCTTATGTAAGCTAAATTTTAAAATTAAAGATATCATATTTAAAATACTATATAAAGATAATAAATATAAGAGCTGATATCTGAGCCTAAAACAAGATGAGATGCTTACTTTTTTAGATAGCTTCTAAAAATTTGATTATATTATATTAAATAATAAATTATCTATGATCGATTTTCATTCAATGAAAGAAGAGAGTATGATGAAATAGGAAATATTTAAAATACCCAAACGTTCTTCGCCCCCTGTTTTTCTAATCTTAAAAATATATTTAAAAAAAAGCGAAGTATGTTTTTGGAAAAAATTTACTTAAATAATTAAAAAATATCAAAACCCTATATTAAAACATTTTTTTAACAATTTCTTTTACTTTCAATAGAGAAAATTTAAAATTAAAGTAAACACGTCAGAAAAAAAATAACTATGAATATCATTTTAATGTTTAATATTCTCTTTCTTCACTTGCTTCTTTGCAAAATGATTTTTTTTTATTTTGCTTCTCTATGCACCTCTTTTGACTGCTGAGCTTTTTCTGCCTTTTTAATTTAATTTTTCGAAGCAATATTTCTCAAAAAATGTCTTATTTTAAAATATCAAATTCATACTTAAATAAATTTTTAAGTATTTTTTGATGTAAAAATTTGAGAGAGGCTTAACAGGCTTTTGTATTTTTCGGACTTCAATGCTTCGGATTTATACAATGAAAACATTTCATCTTTATTATAATCTTCTAAAGTATTGGAGTGTGGCGTGCCAGTGTAATATTGTTATTTTCAAAGATATAAGTTTCTAAATTTGAATTAACAACCTTATTCAACGATGTTTATAGGAACTTCTTGTTATATTCAATATATCAAGCAGATTAAAATATTTGTAATCTAAAAAAGCTATATTTGAAGTATGATATGATATGTATGCACCATTGTAGGTTCATTTCAATATAGTAAAAAATTCCCAATTTTTTATGCTAAAAATATAAAAGACGAATATTTTCATGCCGATGTTTTTATACTGAATCCAACACTGAATTCACTTAAAATGATGAATAAATAGTCTTTCTCGTGTTGGAATAGTATTTTATGTGAAAAAAGTTTTATTAATTCTATATATATCGGGTAGAGTTAAATGTTCAGAAGCCGCATTAACATTCTAAACCATTTTTGGAATTAGGTTCTTTGTCTGTCAAGCCTCTCTGAATTAGTATCGGCAGTCCTTAGGGTCAGCAGAGAAGTAATCTTGGATTTTATTCTTTTCTTCCCCTCCTTTTTGTGGATTTAGGCTACTTCTGGCTTCTTGCAGGGGCCCAGGCTAACGGCCACAGTCCCGTCCTCAACCTGAGCCAGCATTCGAGCCGGCCCTCCAATAGCAGTAACAACAGCAATAATAATAACAATCCCACCACCAACGGACCCGGAAGCGGAGGTGGTGGTGGTGGTGGAGGAGGAGGAGGAGGTGCTGGAGGAGAGAACAGCGGAAGTGAAAACGCATACAATGATGGTGCAGATGACGATGACAACGACAGTGAAGACGACGATGATGATGACAGGGAACAAGGTAATCTACCAATAATCTTTTTCTAAGTACCTTTGTTTACCTCTTAATGTTCATTAACAAATGAGTATTGCAATATTAAAAATCTACAACTATTCCATATATACAAATCACTTTATGACAATTCTACAATAAAAATAAGATATCATTTTTACTTATAAATTTTTACAACGCAAAATAAATAGATTCTAATTGCTTTCTTAGTAATAGAACTATTCACATAACAGCCATCTTGATATTTTTTGGTCATGTGAAACTTAAAATGAAAATAAAAACATGTTATCAAATGGCTTAATAATACACTATAAGGTTAGACGTATTGTAATGCACTCAAATCCACTTTTATTCAGAGGATTGTGAATGCATAAAGAAGTTCTGAAACGTTATTAACAACTATAAAGAATATTTCAGATATTATTGTAAAGAATTAACAAATTTACATATGGCTGAATCGAGACCACACTTAAACAATTTTGAGCATGGATAGAATTTTCTCCCAATTTTAAAATTGATGAGGTGGCATAATGGTATTGGCTTTGGAATGGGAGGGTTACAGGATAGACACCCGAATCCTCTGAAGATCCGGTGTGTAAGTGAGTATAACACCTGGATGGTTGTAACTCAGGTGTCATACTCATCTGACCTTAATTCAAAATTGCATGATCCTTCCTTTAATAGCCAAAGTTTTGCTTTAAAATGGGACGTTAATATAACTAAACTAAATGGAAACTAAACCGGGAATTTAAATAGGTTTTAAAGATTTAATATGACATTGACAATACCTATTTATATTACATATAGATATACTTTAAATTTATGAAATTATAATATTTTTGTTTTGTTTTGTTCTTTTCAGACCTTAGTGACAATCCAGATGTTAGCAGTACTGCCAATACGGACAGGCTAACGTCAAGTCAGCATCCGTTAGCTTATCCAGCCATGGGTGGCGATATTTGCCCGATACCTGGACAGACGGCCTCTTCCATGGAGACTCTTCTCAGAAATATACAGGGCCTTTTGAAAGTCGCCGCCGACAATGCTAGGCAGCAGGAACGACAGATCAGCTTAGAAAAAGGTAATCCCTTGATTTCCTCAAGTTTTTGACAGCTAGTAATTTGAAATCGCAATTTAACTTTTGTTTTCTGCCTAATATGACATGGGGAGGGAATTACAAAATGAAATGCATAGCTATTATAGAAATTATTTAATTTATAAATCTTAAATAAAAAAATTATGCATTTCATTTGAAGCATTTTTTTAATAATTCCATATATGATCCCTTATGTAGATACGATAAAAGAATTATAAGTAGATTTCGTGCTATTATAAATCGAAATAGTGAATACTGTATAATATTATTAGTACAATCCTCCAATTCAAAGTAACTGCAAGGTGACTTCTGACTAATTTTTTGTTCCATACAATTATTTTTTAAAATTAATAACATAATATAATAGCTTTTTCCTGTTAACTTTAGTTCGGATTCAGTTAATTGCAAAGTATCTGATTTTAACTGTTGAAATGCAAGCATCAATTACTTTTTATGAAAAAAGAGATTATTTTAAAACTAATGTGACTATTTAACAAAAATATGTTCTTAAATTTTACGATTATTTTACTTTTTTTTCTACCATTTAAACTCTTAGCATTCAACGATGAGTCTAACTCACGCATCAGTTACTGAATTTCAAATTTGAAATCCACAATTAAGTGAAACGTATTAAGTTACTTAAAATGGAAATATCACTTAAAAACGCATCATTATCTTAAATTCCTTTATATTATTATACGAATTAAAATATTAAATTTCTCAATAAGAATGTGTCATTAAGTAAATTCTTACGTCAATGCTGAAGAAGAAGTGCGTTAAATTCAAATACTGCAATTGAAGATTACATATGTCGGTGAAAAAAAAAAAGAATTAACAAAGTTAAATATACCAAAGTAATTAAGCGTAAAAAGATATAAACATCAAATATAATTTTAAGAGTAAAAGTTAATTTTTTACAAGTGAATAATTAGTAAAACTTATCCTAATAAATATCTCTTTATCGTAAATTTATATTTGAATAATAAGTTCTAAATGAGGAGGGGAAAAAAGTCTCCAAAGAAATGAAAGGGGAAGAGGGGAGAAAAAAAAATCTCAATATTTATCACCAATAATTTCTCTGCACACGAGTGTTGATGACCATTTAAACGGTTTTCGCCACCACATAAACCGGTCTCCACCACAAAATTAAGAACCGAAGAATAAGTATAAAGAAAAAGACACACAGCAAGATGAGAGAGAGGGGTAGGGAAAGAGTGAAGGAAAGGGAGAGAAAAATCTTTCGTCCAAAAAGCGTAATGAAGCTTTCATAAATACCCAACCCCTTCTTTATAAATTTGGTACACCCTCCCTCCCACCCTCCTTCCCCACTCGAACGTGGCTTCAGGCTGAGGTACTTAGAGCGGAAACTCTTTACCACTATTCTTTCCGTATATATAAAATGACTTCTCTCGAAATCGAATTCGAAGATTGCGTAGGAGAAAAGAGAACTTAAATAAAAGGGGGATGGAGTGAAATTAGCAGAAGAACCTCCCCCCCATTTACAAAAGGTAAGAAAATATGACAAGCAGGTGCTAGTTACGACTGGGTATGCCCGATACAATGGAGAGAGAGCAAAGCCCAACAGCATTGGTTCCTCCATTTCATGGTTCTGCACACCGGTATAGGCTTTCGGCGGAGAAATCTAATAAAAACGTCAGTGCTGAAATATGCCTCCCACCATATAGATAAAGTAGAAGGTACAATGCGCGAACTGCTTAATTAAGAATGGACAGTTTGTAGCTTGCGCACAGATGCCACAAGGAGGAATAGTGGCGTAAGTAAAAGTTGTGTTTTATTAACTTAGGGCTTTAAAATGATGGAATAGTTTAGTGCCAATTAATTTATTCTCCTCTGTAAAGTTAAGATTTTTTAAATAATTAATCATAAGTTTAATGCTTCTTTTTTCACGTTTAAACATATGTTTATTTTAAATGTTTCTTTTAGTATAAATATCCTTATAATATCTTCTTTTTGAAAATGTAGTAATTCATGTCATATTTATTTTAATAGACTTGTAGTTGTCACTTTATGTGTATTTTAAATAACACTTTAGTCATGTTTGAGCCTTTTTATTTTATTTTATTTATTTATATATTTAAATTAGCACGTAGCAGTAGAAATGAAAATTATTTTGAAAGATTAATTGCTAAAAAAATGAAATTTAGTTTTATATCACTATTCAAATAATAATGGTGTTTTCTATCTGTTAGATTTATGGGTTTGTAATTCTGGCATTTACATAGATTACAGTTTCTATCCAATTGGAAACATTGCTTGAAATGACACAGTACCATTAAACTTTAAAAAATGAAATAGAAAATCTTTTTTTAAGATTTTCAAAGAAAGAAAGATCTTGCAAACTTCAGATGTATGTAATAATATATACTGAAAGATTATTTTCATTTCTTTTATAGAAAAACAGCAAGTTTTATATTTACACACAAAAAAGCAATTCTTTCCATTTTATTACAGTTTGTTACTTTGTTACATTTAGCAAAATTGCTTTTTGCGTTGGTTTCCCCTTCCCAAACGATATTAACTATAAAAATACAAAAATAAATATTATATGTTTTACATTAATGCATGTTTTTTAAAATGAACAATATGAAACTCAGATTGACAATTAAGTTAATATTTGAGAGATAATACAATTTATGCAAATAATATGCATAAAACTAATCAAATATAATATTTCAAAACGTATCTACTACTCTGTATAAATTATAACAGAGTTTGTTATTCTAGATAACTTATTGCTGCAAATTTATTATATTTTGATTGATTTGATTAATTTTTTCAAAATGAAACGGCAATTTAAAAATGATATTTTTTCATATTCAGCTTTCATATATATTGTGCCTGTTTGGCTTCATTATAAGCTTTGGCTATTTATCTAGACATTTGACTTATTGAGGGATATGACTAATATTGTATTTCCAAAGCTGTAGAAATGGCAAGAAGAAACATAAATCGAAATATATGTATTACGCAGGAGTGCCAAACCTAATTGGTTAACATACTCACAGACACAAAAATAAATTTAATGCGAAGTCCTTTTGTGCCAGTTCCAAATTTAAATACGATTACCATCAGAATTCATTAACTTTTCCTGCACCGACTATCAATCACACGTGATTAATAATCTTTGAATATCAATGAGAACGAAATGATTAATCTTTGTTGGTGAGACAGAGAGAAAAAATTTGCTGGCCATCCGAGTCTTCCACCAGACAACTCCAACGCGAGAACGACTCATCCCACTTGGTTCCATAACCACCCTCGGTCCCCCTTCTCCCTCGGCAACCCCTTCCTTATACATATCCCGGAGAAAAGCGGTTTTCAGATGATTAAATTACGAGATCTTTTGGGTTTTACGAGGAGACATGAAACTGCAAGAGGCAAAAGGGTACCCCATTTTATGCAGGCAGTTAGAAGGCTCTGCGTGCGCCAATGTTATCTGACCATTATGGTTCCCGTACCGAGATATAATGGTCTTAGGTGAACAAAGGAGTAAAAGGAGGCTAAAGGGTGGGGGAGTTCTTCTTGCAGAAGCACGCTCGGTAAATCATTAACAAGCGAAACCTGAAAGAAACTGATAAGACGTCTAATCACCATGTCGCGAGGATTCGTAAACACCAGGGCTTTTCTCTGGACGGTATTCTTAGGGGGGTGGAGTGGTGACGGCGAAACCCCCTCTCCCTTCAGGGGGCAAAGAAACCAAGAAGCTGCAGTTTCTTTTTCCCTTTGGGCATTTATCGCCCCTTTGTCGGTGGAAGGATGCGAGCACTCATGTGGAACTGATCTCTCTCAGCCACCCTCCTCTTGCTGCTCCTGTTTCTGAGCATCCCTCTACTCCAAAAGGAACAGTATATATCCACCAAGGGTGCCTGGCTCTATTTTTTTAATATTATCTTTTTTTCCTCACTTTTCTTTGTTTTATTTCTAAAGTGATATCTGAAGGCACGGGGTTTAAAAAATTGCTCACTTTATTTAGAGGACACTTAGCGGTTTTATTTTTACCTCCCTGTCTTGCTCTCCTTCGCAGCAGCAGATGGGAGGGTTTTCGCTAGATGATAGAGTTTATTTCGGGTTCATTCTGTGAACTTTTTTTGTGTGCGTTTTCGGCTGCAGTTGCGCCGTGTTCTCCTCATTTTTATTTCTGCCGATTAAGGGAAGATTTTATTTGAAAATTTTATCTAACTCTGCTGGGAATATAGACCATAATATAGCAAAGAAGGTCAGTTTTTTTTTCTCCTTTAATTTAAAATCGTATTTTCACTTTTATTAAACATAAAAGAATTCTAATTCCATATTTTCTTTCTGTTTGCATTTTAAATGTAAAAAATAATAGTCTCAGGACATTTATTCTATCGTTTTTCACAAACATCGGTTTTTTCCATCTGATTACCTAACACTATATAATAAAAATATCTCGAATAATTACAAACTTCTGTTTTTATTTATGAATTTATTAATAATTTTTTAATATCATCCATTTAAATAAACATAAATTAAATATATTTTTAACATATCTTCAGTCTTAAATGAAATAATTTAAAAATGGTCAAGTTCATAGTGCAACAGAAGACATACGAAGGGATTCAGAATGTGTATTAAATTCTTAAAAATATCCTGATATTCTACAAGTATTTGCGGAAATTCAGAGTGGAATTCCCATAAAGTTTTTTTATTAAATATTTGCTTTAGAAGTATACAATGCAAACAGATTATTATTAATTTAAGAAATAGTAAATTTCTTAACTAATAATAAATATCTCTTATTTGTTTCATATCTGCTACGAAAATGGGATCAAAATTTCACATCACGTATGAAAAAAAAATATTGGTTGAGAAAAATTTAGTTATATTATTTGTTTATTTTTGTTTTAAAATAGATGGTAGGGCTTGTGTATGAAGCAAAGATTTTCCAATTCAGATAGATAATACTTCTTTACTTTAGGATATTTTATTATCCATTCATTTTTAGCATTTAATGATAAAATTCATTAAGACAGTAAATTATTCTTGAATTAAATTATTCTTGAATATTGAATTACTTGAGAATAAACATTGGTTTAGAAATTACATTGTGTGTGTAACCCTTTTGATGAAATAATATTAGCTGTTTCTGAGCTTTCTAGGAAAACATTTTTATGTATTAATTCACCGAACAAGATAATAGTTATTTTACAAATATTTTAAATTTGTTTCTGAATATAAATTGCAAACCATATGCCTAATATTTTGTTAATTATAAATAACAGCCGTATTATACTAAAAAAAAAAAGGTTCATTGAGTATTTCAAAATTATTTGAAAAACAAATTGTTGAGAAAAAAAACAACCAAATTCTTATCTTCCTCTAACCATTTCATAAAAAGCCTTTATATGTTTGGTAAGCTTTCAAAAAAAAGAAGATGAAGGGGGAAGGAAAAAAAACTATTTAGAAACGAGTTTACACATTTTTAATAATAAGTAAGAATCAGACAGGACACTGCGGTCAAATAGTGTAACAAATATTGAAGGCTTCAGGCACAGTCTTTATAAATTTTATATAAATAATTCATTTAAATTTTTTAAATCCGTATTACATTTGCTCAAACAGAAGTAATGACAAGGTAATTTTCAAGAAGAATTTTAAAGTATTAATGAATGGAAGATATTTAAAAGAATTGCTATAAATGCTCGAAACGGCAATTTATCCCCATTCCCCCCTTTAATCCAAGAATACAAAAACATTAAAAAAAATCCCAGAATAAAACAAAACAAATGAAATAAAAAGCAGTGAAATCACAGGATCCGAAAAAAATCCGCCAGGGATTATTTCCTAAGACGGCGCTTATGAGCGCGCATCTTTCCATAACAGCATAAATATTCTTTTAGTGCTTACACAATCATGATAAACAGATCCTTTTGCACGTGGTGCCGAGTGAGAAGGGCCCAGACTCCGCTGATAAGGAGTCGACTCGACTTTTCCAAACAAAACTCTCCGTACCGATCGCCTTTTTATTCTCTTCAGAAGCCGTTTTAATGGTGCTTAAAAGGAGATCGCCGCTTTCTGCCTGCTCCACACCCCTCCTCCTCTCTTTCTTCCTTCTCACTCCATGCTTAGGAGCACCCCCCTCTCCAAAGGGTGGCTCCAACTCGATAAGTTTTCTTCTCTCTTGAATATTCTTAGAAGAGAGGTTTTTCCACTAAATCTCCTTCGTTTCAATATGTCTTATCGGGCTAACTCTCCTTTTTCCGTCGTTTTTCTTCTCCGATTGGATTCGGAAAAAGTAACTCGTCCCGGTTCATCTTCGTCTTTTGATGTTATAAATTTCGTTTTGATTGCGACGACTCGTTGGATCCTCATTAGTGAGGTAACAGATCTCTCTTGCCCTTCCGGCCCGAGAGGAAAAGAGTTATGGAAATTGAAAAGGGTAAGAGGATACGGCATGAACTCATTTTCGATGCAGTCTTTATGGTATTAAATTGGCATTTGCGAGTTCTTATTTCGAAGGTTGTCTGGTGGAAACTGCATTCCTGCACTGGTACAGTCTCTAAGTTTGTTTAGAAAGAGATTTTTTTTTTCTAATATTAAATTGGCACTTTTTAGTCAGTATTTGGAAAGCAATTTATAATTTTTTCAACTTTTAAAGGGGGGGGGGAGTAGAATTTTTCGCAGAATTACTACTAGTATTTTATTGCTATTCATCCAAAAATTGCTATTCATTTTATGGAGAATGAGAAATATCTTATTTTATGGCAATACAGAAAATAATTTTCACTGCTTTATATGCTACCTTTTTACCCTATATACTCATATATGTATAATATGTAAAAGTAATTACGAGTTTATAATATATACTCAGAATTACCATTATATTCTTCCATAACAGATACTGAATACCGAAATTTATGAGCTACATGACCGTTATGTGTTTTAACAATAAGCATAAGTAAAGATGTAATGGAAGCAATGAACGCCCATAAAAAAACGTGTTTCTTTTGCGATTATGAGCATTAAGAATGCGGAAATCCAGCATATGTTCATAGCAGGTCCAACGGATCACTTTCTGTTGTTCCCTTCTTGACAGCTTATGGGAATTGATCTCCAATAATTTTCCATCTCCACCCCCTCCATTTTCCGTCTACAAACAAACTAAGGCCTGAAACTCCTGTATAATTCCGCGGTGAGGACATAATCCCATCTTTTGAGGGCGATCACATCTGACCAAAAGCTGTCCTATTGTCTGACACGTCGATGAAGTTGACGACTAGTTGCAGTTGTCTAGTTGTCGCGGACTTGGCCACAGGATCTGGTCGCTTTAACGGACGACGCAAGGGTCTAGGTGGCTAGTTAGGCTCAATTCATCATTTAGAAGCCAGCCTTTAATCGATATAGCTCCGACAGATTTAAGGGAGAGGGGCGGGGAGACATCCTAAGGTAGGACGATCAGTGTCAGTTTTATAATTTTTATTCAGCACTTCTCCCCTGTCTTTCTCTCCCCCGAGGGGGCGAGTAATTTTTCCATGAACTGTGGATGATAGCGAGATATGTCTCTTGGCTTCCACAACGGGCATTCCCATTACATAATTTTATGCTAATATTTTGAGTTTGGAAGCGAGGATTAGTTCTGGATTTGATGGATTGCTGTGCGGTAGAGATGTGGCCTGATGCACCATTTCTGGTTCAGTGGTTTCCATCTAGAGCATAACTTTTTTTTTAACTAAGTAGTTGAACTGCTTTTATATGACTGCTAGTGCATTTGTTGTTAAAGAAGTTATTCACTTTTATTTTATATGCATTGAGAAACTAAATATGTTTTTTATTAAAAGCTGAATTAAAGTAATAATAGAATTTAACGATTTGATATGATGAGCAAATAACTTTTTTAAGAAACTGAAGTCTTAGAAAATACTTTTAAATCTGAGTTATGACATTCATGTTTCACGGTTGATAAATTTGAATTTAGTACAATGTGTTAATGATTTTAGAGTTAACATTTAAATTGAACATTTAAGAGAGAATAAATTAAAGGAAAAGATAAGTCAAGAAATACTTTTTTCAAGCCTCATTAAATGAAATCACTTAAGACAGCCAAAAATTTGCATTCTGCATTGCATTTAGAAAACATCGGACTTTCAAACTTATCTCATAGCCATGCGAGAATATAAGCCTATTCCTTTAGAGTTCCTATATTACTAATTCTTAACGTTTATAACCATATGTGGTAATTTATATTTCTTGTAGTTTCTCTTATCCTTTTGAAAAAGTATTTCTAATTTTAAAAAAAATCCCCATTACATGAAAAAAGAAATGTAACTAAAAAAATAAATCAGTATTGACGTTACAATCCTTTTTTCTGCTCTAAAAGCTATTGTAAATTGGGGCATTTCCTAAAAATACATTCATTGCCATTTGATAAAAACGCTGATCATTCAAAAATTAAGTCTGATATAGGAAAAAATGTAATAAATATGTAATTAATAATTAAGTTAATATAAAATGTAATATATAAATAAATTCGATTAAAACTTTTATAAAATAATAATAATTGCGCACGAATTAAGCTAAACCTGTAAATAATTTAATTAGTTACAAAAGGAATATGAAAAACAAACCATGAAAAGTTACATTTAGAATTGAAATTATTTTAAATATTTATGAAATCTTTAAACCTGAGTTTCAAATCCCACAAATATAAGAACTAGACACTCTATCAATACAATTGAAATTATTGTAATTCATACACGAACTGATTTCACAACGAAAGTTACGGATGGAAAGAAAATGTCTAATTCCATTTTTCAGTCCACACATTTTCTCCTTGAATTTATTTTTCATATTTTTGAGAAAACGAATGAATTCAGAATCAGTGGAGGAAAACCCACAATAAAAGAACCACGTTCATTAATCATACGGGGGAACTTTTCCCACTAAGGGGTAGTCCCCGCATTTTGTCACCTGTTATCCGCACACAAGCAATCTGGCCATTTACATCGGTCATTCGCAGTGGACAGCGAAACTAGAGGGAGTGAGGTATATATTCAAAAGATTTGAATCATGATGTATGGTGCATTTTTTTACTTCCGTATTCCAACGTTCTCTATGCTATTTTCCGAACTATCTTACTAGGAAATTTCGAATGCCTGAGGAGGCTAGGAAATAAATTCCATTTCGTTGTTGAAAGAGCTGCTTAAATAGAATAGATGTTTCTATTTTGATGTGCTGAATCATTTTATTTTAATGCCTTATTTTACCCAGGTTAAATAGGATCCTCTCTTCATTGTTGATTATTTAGTAAATAATGCCTCAGAGTCTGGGATTTTATCAGCATTTCTGACATTTCTATATTTTTACAAATTTCTATTACATGTAGATATTTCTTTTCCCAGATGGTAGTTCAATAGTAACAGTTGATTATAAAATGATTTCGTATACCAATACAATCATAGAATATTTGTACTTTTTAGTTTTAAATGACAATAAGCCTTCACAGAAAATTTATATTCAGCTTTTAACGTTAGCAATTATTTTTCTCTCTGTCTCCTTAATACAAGCTTAAGACTGGCAAAAGTTATTTCTTATAAACTGTCCATGTACATACATTTTTTCTTGTTTATCCTTTTCAAAGCGAAATTACCATAACAGTTTCGGAGTGATTGGCTGTTTTCAATGAGAATCGAAACAAAGTACTCAGTTAGCGCAGTCTTATTCTGTGCATTATTGATTTATGATTTGCTGTTCAAAAACTATAAAAAGGCCATTATCAGGTAATTCCAAAACAGATTATTCAGGAAATTATTAAAAGACCCTCTATTGCGATTATTGAAGTGTTCATAATTTCTTGAAATGGTCATGAACTAGAATAATCTACATTTTTACTAAAAACCTTAATCAAACAACTTTTAGTTTTAAACATCAAGTAACGACTGCACTAAAAGATTCTTCGTTAAAACAACAAAGCATACCAATATAATCAGATAACAAAAAGAAGTTTCAAAATTCTTTTCAATAAATATCAAAGTAAATTACAGTACTATGATATACATTGAAACGATTATTGAAATCTTCATGTTTATTTAAATCGAACTGATACTTTAGAGCCCTGTATGAAATCCTCAAATGTTTCAATGCCACTTTCTCATAAACATTTTATTATAAGTATATGTAAATCAATATTTCTTTCATTTAAAAGCAAAAGCCACTCCCATCTTATTTGTCTCATATTTATCTACACACACTTTTTACCTCTGCCCATTTATACATTCTTCGGAACGAATTATCATACGTATTTCAGGTGAAGATGAACATGATAGATATTCGATATGACAACTATGGAAGTGGCTTTCTGTTATGGGCGGAACGAGCTGCACCACACATAATCACATAAAAAGAAGAAGAAAGAAACTCATTAAGAGAGCCATCTTTTCTAGAAAGTATTAAAGGAGTGTTTTCTGCAAGGAGGGGGGAAGGCACTTCGGCAAATGATTCCCTAGAAAAGGCACAGATAAGAATAAAAATGATCGACCACGCATCTGTTTTGATAGATTTCGATGCTGGTAATCGCGTCTTTACGTTATTAGGGTTATCAAATCTCAAATTTCGGTCTGGGTATCCGTATTTGATGATTCATACGGGGAATGTATATTAATTTTGTAGATTGTTCTTCGAGAGCAATTAAATGTACAATATTTCTTCAAATTTATCTCATCGTCTTTTAGATATTTCTTTTGTTTTTGAGCAAATGATTGTATATTATTATAATAAATGTTATGAGGGCATAATATGCTATCGTAATTTAGAATGCTGTCATCAGCTTACATGAATCTTAGAGAACACTTATTATCATTTTCTCTTAAAAAAATATTTGTAAATTTTTTTTACTGATTTTGGGAAATTTATTAAAATAAAATTTTGACTAAAAAGATGATATTTCAATAAATATTTTTTGTCTTGTGTTTAAAACCAATAAATGTTATTTTATCCAACATTCAATGATTTTTAAAATGAATCCCAAATTTTAAAACGGAACCATCAAAAGATGAGAACAAACAAAACTGCAACGTTTTGAAAGGGTTGTTTAATACTAATTAAAAAAAAAGAAACATTTGAAAATCGAAATCAACTTTGATAGAAAATAATTACTCTGAGAGAATGCTGTAAATTTAAAATATTAGTGATAATTGCAGTAGTTCTTAATATTGTGATACATTCTCGGCTTCATTTCGAACAATACTACGAATCCTTCGGGTTCTGATACAAGTTAAATCTACTACTTTGGGATCTCTTGTTGTCTTGGTGTGGAAGAGTTGCAGATTCATGTTTGTTCTCATCTTTTGATAATGGTTGAATATTGTGATGTTCATCCAAAAATAGATGTAATGAGCTTTCAAAAACAAAACGATCATCTGACTAACTTAAACAACAACCAAGCATTTAGACTGAAGAGTAGTAAATTTAATTAAATCTCCACCGTCATTATATTATATATATATATATATATATATATATATATATATGCTTGAAGTAAATGTGACGTTACATATTTTAAAAAAATATATATAAGCTGTTTCCACATGTTTCAAAGTAGATATCTTATTTACAATAACGTATCCCCCTAAGAATATCGAGTATTTTGATTCAAAATTTTCTTAAATTAAATATAGTTTAAATCGTGAAAGATTAAAATGTTTGCTACAGAATCATTTATCTGCATTAAACTTTCAGTTTCAAAATTTAAGAAATAATGTTTCACCTTTAATTTATTTAACACCTTTTTCTCGTCCACCCTGTAAGTCTCTTCGACAATTTTCAGCTTTATTTACCTTGAGAGCATTCAATCACCCACATTTATTTCCATCGTCATTTTCCCTTTCAAGGCGAGAGCAACACTGGGTAGCGCAATAATAAAGTGCTTATCCCTCCTTAAAGCGCAATTTAAGATCACACAAACCCCACATATTAATAACTAGGCGTACCCATCCAACGGAATGGCATTCATTCTTATATGCGTAATGAATGCCTCTTGCGAAATTGTACTTGAAATTACAGCAGCAGCAAAAATTATTCCCACTCCCCACTTTATTCATGAAAACCGTTTTCATTTTTTCCCCTCCAGCCGAACTCAAAATGGAACTTCTACGAGAGAGGGAGGTCCGAGAAGGTATCGAGAAACAGCTCTTGGACGAACAGAGGACAAGAAGTAAGTAATAATCGTTTGGCTTTTTTATTCTTTGTTGGTTGTTTTACTTTATTGTTATTACCATGCTTTTCTCTCCCATTCCGTGCCTTTTTTAAAGTTTGCTTTAACTGCAATTGCCAAGCGAGTAATTGCCTGGCGCACCCCCGTTCTTATCATTTGCTAGTAATTCCATCCTGCTGTAAGTAGGAGGCGACCAGGGAACAGACACGTTATATATCGGCACTCCAAATACAAAATTTCTGGGATTGGCCCGGATCGGTAGTTGTATTCAAAAGTAGTGATCCGGGTGTTCTTTTTTGGCCGTTCTTCAGTCCCGAGAACAACCAAAGGTCGCAAAAAGAACAAAAGTGAATTGCTTGCCTACACCGCAGCAGCTTTGTGTGCTTATAAGGTCTCGTCAAGTTTTATAGCGATAGAGATTAAGCAGTTAAGTAACTCATTAAGATCAGCAGATTAAATTAGGGACTTTATTCGTGATTCTTTTATCTCTACTGTCTACCAGTTTATATTCCTCTCTTTTTTTATATAAGTAAGAGGCGTTTGAGTGTAAAAATCGACTCTAAAAAAAATTAATATATGTAAAAAAAGGCCGCAATTTTCAAAAATATGAAATGCATATTTTTCTTTTAGCATTAAAAAAATATTGACTCAACGAATAAAATTAGCTCATAAATTAGCTTTATGTTAAGTCTGAAGGGCTACCATAAAATTAATTCATGAATTGTAATATAATATAAACTGAATTCATGAGTTATAACATAAATTTTATTCATTAACTTAATGTTAAGCCTAAGTAAATGGAAAGAACACGTTATTTTCAATTTAAAAAAAACTTAAATCATCTTGATAATAATTTGTTTATTTCCATTAAAATTTCTATCTGAAATGAAATTCAAAGCACGCTGAAATTGTTAAATTATACTGAATGATGGCTTAAAGTATTCGGATTTCTCAAAGAAGGTCATTTAAAATGTTCGAATTATAAATATAAATAACAAAATAAGGATTTAAAATGAGATTTAGAACAGATTTAAATACTTTTCCATACATATTTTCGAATATTTTATTTAATTCAAATAATTTCAGTTTCTTTTATATACTTATCAGTTTATTTTTAAGATTATTGATGACTGCAGTGCTTTATCCTTGTTATTTCTGTTGATATCAACAGGTGGATTCAAATGCTGCAAATATTTTATTACATATGAAGAAAATGTAACTATCATATCAAGAAGGGGGGTGTCTTTTATTCAGCACATTGAACTGAAGTGAACAAATATATAATATAAAGTCGAAACAATAACAATTGATAATTGTTAGAACAAAAATAATATTTGGACTTAAAAGCTCTAAATTTTAAAACTCGGATTTAAATCATTTTTAAAATAGGTGCTATTAAAAATCACTTTTTAATTTATGTTTTTTTATTTTCTCGGTAAAAAAGTAGCATTTATATACTCAGTTAAAAAAAATAATTGTCAAGCACAGTAACTTCAGAATGATTTGGAAAGAACAGTACTGCTGTATAATAAAAATAATATTCTGTTCTCTTGTGCTTTAAAAACCAAAAGTTTTCATAGATTCAAAATCATCGGTATCCTTAATCATATCCTACGATTTGAAGAAATATTCAGTGTTGTATTCACTCCAAGTGAATTCACATAATATTGACGAATATATATTTTTATTGCTCTCAAAAATATCAAAGTAATAGAATTTCGTGACTTTTTTCTAACAAGAATACTTATTTTGATAAAAATAGAGTTTGTCATATGTAAGACAAATGATATACAATATAAAGTATTTCTTTCCCAGTTGGGTGGATAATATATTCAATAAAAATTATAAACAAAAATAAAATTCATTATTTTTTTCAACAATAGTTGCTATATATTTCAACGTTTAAGTATCACATGTAACATTGTTTCACACTCTTTTTTTCACTTTTTATCTGCCTACTATCCTAGTTTTCACAGTGAGGGTCGAAAAAAAGCCATTGTTTAACTTTTTTGCTCCAAGGTAAAGGCTACAAATCTCACCTTCCCAACAGTACTGACAACACCCTGCATGTACGTTTCGCAAAGCGCCCCCACCAAAACGTTCTAATAAGGCACTCTACGTGACTTACTTTTCTGCTTTTATCTTTCAGCCAATCTTTTCGTGCATTCTTTTTGCGAGAATAGGTGTGGAGGGTGTTGAAGAAGAGCCTCCAGAATTTTCAGTCCCCATCTGCGATTCTTAATGACAGCGCAAGCAAAGCCCCTCCCTGAAATTTCGGGCATGGAACATACGCAGCCGCGGCCCACGCCCAGACCCAATTGCCGTACGCTTGCGCACTGGGAGTCATGCCGTTTCCATTTCGACTGTGGGAATGCGATTGGGCGTACGATTGCGCCAAATCGTAGGCGGACCGCTCGGCATCTGTCATTGGAGAATACGAGAAACTCGAGCGCACGCTCCCCCCGATTCGTAGAAAAGGGGGTGGGACGCTTGGCAAGAAAGAATGCGCTGAAGGATGCCACTCACCTTAGAATTGTCTACTCCATAAAAAGGAACACGCAACCGCATTTTGAAAATAAAAACCTTGGGTAATAATTAAATTTAATGGGAGAAAAACAAATCTAAACAAACATTTATAAAAATAAAAAACGATTGAATGTAAAATAAACACGAACTATTTTAGAACGAGAAAAGTTAAATAAAATATACTTTAGCATAATTAGAGCTTTGCATGGCGTGGAAATATAATATATTAGCAAAAGGCACTAATTTTATAATAATAATAATTTCAGGTTAATGAAAATAATATATTTGCAATTTCTAACTATGCTGGAAATCAGAAGCAATTAAACAGATATCGGTCCACAGAGATTATGCAAAATTTCATTTGATTCCTATTTTTTGAATTTTCGAATTCCTTTACCTATTCCATCTGCAAATAATTCACCTATTTCTTATGTTGCAGAGCACAAAAGCATCTAAAAAAACTTAGTTCATAAAAAATATTTGTCAAAATTCGATTATTAAGTAATTACATTTATTCAAGTCTCTTAAGAGGTCATTATGACAGAATTCGTTAAATAATGGAATTTTTTAATTATATTTCCCGAATTTGTATTAATACCTTTTAAAGAAGGAAAAAAATATATTTTTTTTCATAAATTAAAACGCAGTATATCTTCGACATTCGGAAGTAAACTTCATTTAGTATAATATTACGGCATGAACTTTCAATGCATTAAATATAATCTTTCTGCTTCGAGTTTTTGTATTACGAAATGAAAAATATTAGTTAAACTTTATTGAGAATGATAAAAAATGTTGTCTCACAAACTTGACTCAGCATAGTATCGTAATGCTTCTATATATTGAATGCACATCGTTTTTGTTTTGAAATTTTCAATCCTGTCATTTTTGTTAAAAAATTAATGATAAATTTCAAATAACAAATTTCTATAGCATATAAGTAACAAATTTTTCTGATTCATCATGTTTTTAGATTTTGAATTTCAAATAACAACACGATAGTGACATATCAGTTCTTAAATACATGAAATTAAGGTAAATTTAATAAACAGAGGTTTCATTAAAAAAATAACTACTCGTTGTAAACAAGTAATTAAGCGTATATATTTTCATAAAAGTTGAATTCAATGTTAGCAACAGATTTTCACTATAAAAGGTTATTTAAAAATTCCTTTTTTCCTCATGTAAACTAATTATTTTGAAATCTGATATCAGTAACTGATAGATTTTTCTATATTCAGAAATATTTTTAAAAATTTCTATTTGAATTTCCCGTTTCTCAAGTTATTTCTATATTTAAAAAAGATAATTTCCACAAATAGGTTTTTAATATTTTTTAAAAGAAATATTGGAATGTTGAGCCTTTTTAGCATATTTTTTGCAATTAACTAAATGATAATAAAGAGTCATTTTCAAATGAAGATTTTTTTCCATTATTTAGTCACTTAAAGAAAACCTCCTTATACCTCCCCCTCATGCACACTTGTTTGCATAGTTTGAAATCATGTCTATTACGAAATGCTGAAAGTCAAGCATATTTCACTCAAATTATTTGAAATTGTTACTGTTATAATTCATAAATATCAACTTACTGTTACATTCATAAATATCAAATGTCATAATTCACACATATGAACTTAATGAAATAGGCAAAGAAGGAAAATTAAATCTTCGGTAGAATATCTATTAAAATTAATTGATTTTTTTAAAAACTACAAATTACAATGTAGAATTTAATTTCAGCTCTAAATTAATTATGAAAGAATGCGCATTTGTCCCAATCTTCAATTTTTTATTTTCTATCACTGAGCAGGAGTTCTTACACGATGTTAGGTATGCCACCTTTACCCTAATTCCGCTTTAAACAGATAGGTGGCGCTATGTCCCGAGGCAAATCGGAGGTTAGTGTGGGAGGGGAGACTAAAGGGGTTAGAGTTGGGGAAAAAAATCGCTCCCAGATTCTCTGAAATCGACCAGATGAGCTGGTAGTCTTCCGTCAATTTATCAGAAAAAGCTAGGTCGACACTTTTCTACTCCAACGGTCGTGAAGCGCCATAGATATTTGCAAATCGCTTAAACTACGATCTATCTTTTATAAAGGTACGCGCCCATATTAGAACGAGAAAGAGAGAGAAAAAAATCTTTCTTCGACGTAGACCCCTTTGATTTTTTTTTCATCCCCTTCTCCCTCATCCGAAATACTTTTTCTCTTCGTTCCTTTCTTTCCGGCCTTGCTGTCTGGATTATTTTTTTAAATAGATTATTTTTTATATACGTGTTTATCCCTCGGCCCGTTAGTGGGAGAGTAGAGAGGTTGAGTGAAAAAAAAAAGCAGGCGATAAAAAAAAGGTGAACGATTAATCTTTTGCTCTTTCTTTTCTTATACATCGTAATCGTTTTGAAGATGAGTTTCTTTTTTGAGGAAGAAAAGATTTTGGTTTGAGAAAACATAACACTTTTTTTTTTCAAAGTTTCGTTTTTAAAATTTGTTAGCATTTATACTTTAGACGACATTCGTTTTAAAACTTTTTTTTTTAATGTACGTGAAAATTGTCCTTAAAAATAAAGATTTTCAGTTATTTGAATATCATAGAAATGTCCTTTTCGTAAAATAGTATTTCAATCCAAAAATAAATTAAGAGTTAAGAGTTTTTAAATGAAGAGTTACTTATTCAACAAAAGTTCAGAAACACAAAGTACTGACAATAAGAGGGTCAACAAATCTCTCCTAATCTTCAGTTATGTTCCAGTTGTTAGTTTCAGCAGAAGATATCAAATTTCCTAATAATTAATTTATTGTCATAAGTTTCAATCCAATGAAGAAAAAAAAGTCTCACGAAATATTCTAGATATCCAAGATTTGAAGTAAAAAAACTATGTAGTCAGTGAATACAAACCATTTCTGTTACTATGACTAGTTTTTTCTAACATCAAAATTACACGAATGGTAGATGGTAACCTTTTTTTTTTTCTTAATATTTTTACTTAAAATACGCTGTTTTCCTTGCAAAAAAGAAGAAATAAAATCTACATATGTAATCCTACGGAAATAAAAATATTCATCCAGTAGGTATTACAAATATAATGCTTATCGAAAAAAGTGATTTAATTTTGCATTAATAATTAAAAACTTAAAGAGCTATAGAAATTTACATCATTCTGTCACAAATATATGAAACAAAACTTTATATAAAATATCCTTCAGTGTAATATAGATCTAAATAAAATAAAGATATATTACGTTACAAAACAAAGAGAGAGAGAGGAATAATACTAAAAGATTATTTTGATTAAAATATATTTGGAAATGGAAAAAATGCTCTGAAACGAGAAAGGAGCAATTTTTCTAATATAAAAGATTGAGAATTTTTTACTGTAACGTAATTTATATAAACTTACCTCAAAATTCAGAACGATTCTTTTCACTATTGAATCACATTTATTAACGCGTTGATTACCAACCACGAGATAACACGTAAATTGCGTACTTTCTAGGACCAAACCATTCTATGTTATTAGATGACACCTTCTCTACTACAGTTAAAAGATAGCAAAGAAGGGGTCATCTCATTAGATAGATGGTCCTGATATCAGGCGAGGGTAATGGCAGTGAACGTGTTAAATGCACATAAAAAAATCACTGTGATTAAAATTTTCATTAGTTATTATTATTGGCTCAAATAAATATTTTATGAATTCAAAACTAGAAAACTAGAGAATAATTCTTCAGTACGAATTTTCGCTACATTATAGTTCAGGATATTAAAGAAGAAAAAAATATTGGGAAACATTAGTCAAAGCAGATGGGCGAAGAAACGGATGTTTTTCCAAAATGCTGGAAGAGAAAAATTGAGAACTTAAAATTTTGACTGCCCAGGAGGAAATAGGGCGAGGAAATATGAAGACATCAAAGATATTTATGTTAGCTTTTTGTAGCATTTTCCAGCAAAAACGACTGGATTTCTGACAGAGTTCATCTATTTTTCTTCCCTTTTCGACTCTTCCTCCCCATTTTATTAATATTTTCATTGTCGATCATTTGTCATATTTTTCCCCTTTGAAAACAACATATCCTTCTTCGAAAAAATCCGCATTCAAAAAACAATTTATCTTCGCCCGTCATCCGCACATATATATTGAAAAGAACGAAAAACGATTTGGCAATTGGAAAACGGCGTGAAAAAGTTCAACTTCAAAATAAAAAAAAGAAGAAAGGAAGAAGTGAAAACAGAACTGAAAAAGAATCATTTGAAAAAAAAAAAAAAAAAAAAAGAGGAGGGAAAAAAAACAGAGCAAATGTTCTGTAAACATTGTTTTCTGGCAATGGATTTTCTTTTCAAAAAACGACTCTTCAGATAAAAGAAAACAATCTTTTTTTTTATAAAAAAAAACAGGTGGCTGAAGTTACAACTTAACACTTTCTGCTGTAGTTTATTCGAGTGCATCTGCGATTGTATTATCAGATCCTAAAACAAAAGCACTAAAGTAAACAAATAAAAAATATAAATCGGCGTAGGAAAACTGTATTTTTTTTCCGCTTGTCAACCATTTATTTAGATTCTCTGTCTGAACGACTTGTTGATGTGTTGTATATGAAAAGTAAATTCCACTTCATGCATTTTAAAGCCTGCTATTTTTTTCTGCTATCTCGAATGTTTGTTTTATTTTATTCGTACATTTTTCTTCCGAAGCAGAAAGAACATTTCCGTGTATTTGGGTTCCCTCCCACTTTTACTTTTTTTTCTTCTTCAAATGAAAGTATCTTTGTTTATTTATTTATTTTTGGAGGCAAAAATGCGTGTTTTATTGACTCGGAAAAAAAATGTTTAAAATATTTAAGGAATAAAAAATATGATCATTCTATTGCGAATCATTTTATTCTGTGTTTTTATGCTTGTTCCTCAGTTTCGGCAGTTTAAGATTAGAGAGAAAAAAAAGGGGGGAGGGAAGGGGTGCACAGAGAATTTTGTTTACTTAAATTCCTATCTGTTCCTTCAGCTCGAAGTGGGGTGCATGTTTCCAGATGCCATATTTTATCGTGTCTGTGGCATTTATTTACTTTTTCTAAAAACGGTAAAAAGTTTTTTTTTTCTTTGATCCTTTTTTATTTTTTAAAGCTGCTTTTTTAAAAAAGCTGTCTAAATGAGGTAGTTTTTGTTTTTGGTTATTCATAAAGTTTTAGGTATTTTATTTCCTAATTGATTAATCTTTGAAAATTGTTAATCCTATACAGTAAAAAAAAAGGCAAAAAACGAAAGAATTTTTCTACGCAAATAATTTAAGTGTAACAAAGAAGAATATTGATTTGCAGCTATTTCTGCTATAATGGGAAAATAGATCGATCAAATTTATTTGACATATAAAAACAATTCAAATGGCGATGGTCAACTGTAATAATATTTCTTCTACACTTTTCTTGATATTTTCTTATAGAATAAACTGTTTAATCCACATAATGAAATACATGTTTTAAACTTGAAATCTATAATTAAATCAATATAGCTAATATTTAATAAGAAATTACTTGAACATGTTCTTTACATTTTAGCATGAAAGAAGTAATAATTTCTCCCAACAGCACTTGACATCTTTTTGTTGGCTATTATTTTCTTACTCAAAAATTTGGATAGTTAATGAGAATAATAACCAACCGATCACAATAATCCCTTTTTATACGGCTTAGTTTTGTGATAACGGGGTGACTAGCTGTAGTTAAAAAAATATGTGGGACATAAACAAGAGTTAAAATAATTCAAAAATCAAACAATTAAAGAACTGTAGAAAAGTTCGATTATTTCTTTATTTTACTAATACTTTTTAACGTGTATTTCAGATTATGCACATTTTTTTTACGAAGGTCAATAAGAAAAATTTGACCTCAATTATTCTATTATGTTAGCGAATAATTTTGTTATAGTATTGTATGTAAAAAACAGTCCATTATTTATAGGCAAGACTATAGTACTAGTAACCTTTTTATGCATATATAGGCATTCAATATGCAAAAAAATTAACCCCAATCTGTTATTTTGAACATATTTCATTTCAACGAATTTCTCCCTTCATACTCTGAAAAGATATACCTTCTGTTATTCTGAAATTCTCAAAAAATGTGATTAGGTATTTGATAGAAACTTAGTCCATTTTATTTCTGTTTTGATTATTGTGATTTCATTTTATTGTGTTCTGAGCCTCCTATGCATTTTGGCTTTTTACTTTAGCATTACACAGAAAGGACGAATCAAAATAGTTCACGATTTTATTCAAATAAATAAAATAATAATAATAAAACTACACTCTTAATATTCAATTCCTTTTTCTCTAGATCTCGCATTTTTTTTTCCAAATGAAATCCGAAGGTTTTACATTCATTTATAAAGGCTCTTACCCGCAATTGTTCAAAAATTCCCATAACCATGTAGAGGCTGATCGGAACAAAACCAAATTTCCGGATTGTTCGTTTTATGACAAGAAGCGGAGCGGCTGAAAGCAAGGCATGTCTTCAATCAATCATATAGTTGGGAAACGCATTTTATAAATAGCTTTCCTTTCTGCCGTTGACTAGTGAACGTTTTGAAAGAGAAAAATTCTAATATACTTAATGCTTTCAAGCAGCAGAGGAAGTTATTCACTCGCATTTCACATTTGGTCTTTGTGAAAGATGATCCACTCATTGAATGTGACACTTATTCGGAATACTTTCATATTCGAGGCTGAATATAGTTTCTGTCTAAGTAATTCGGTTTTAGCATTTAGTTTATTAAACAGATCCCCTTTCTTTTCATGTGATATGATAAACAGATAATGCGAGGAGAAACGAAATATTAAAAGAGGAATTCGAAGGTAGAATAATAGAGAATAGCATGGATTTGTTAAAAAGTAAGGGTTTTTTTTAAAATTGAGTTCCTTCTTAGGTGAACAAAGATTTTTTTTAGCAACTTTGTACTAAATAATTATCAGAAAGACTATTAAGTATTAAAAAAAATGATTGATTTTCGCAAGAATTGAACTCGCATTCTTCACGTGAAAAATACTTAAATCCGTGCATTTTACCCAATTGAGCTACTACTTGTTGGTTTCAATTTTCGTTACAAACTACTCAAACTCTATTTAAATTAACTAATTACTCCAAGTTTCAAGCGTACTATCCGATTAAAAGGCTTATATTTATGACACAAGAATAATTTTTTTAAATGCATTCTTTTGTTAAGATTATACTGTGGTTCTTTAAAGCTACTTGAACAAAGATTTATTTATATAATGGGCGAACACCAAGATTAAAATGACAAGGTTAGTAATACAAAACATTTGAATATGGAATCTAATCTAACAAATCAATCATGTAACAATACTATATGTAAAGTTT
Organism: Argiope trifasciata; assembly: GCA_026543055.1. Taxonomy (NCBI): domain Eukaryota; kingdom Metazoa; phylum Arthropoda; class Arachnida; order Araneae; family Araneidae; genus Argiope; species Argiope trifasciata. The sequence continues at coordinate 1,353,493 of JAPMOQ010035930.1, forward strand.
GCTCATGATAAAAATTTCAAATTTTGTGTAATTTTTCTTGGGATTTTAGTTTGAAAAGTTGCAATAAAGTTTATGAGTCTTTTAAGATAGGTTAGGGAAATAGTTCAAAATATATTAAAAGTTAACATTTTTCTGCTTAAGATTAAAAAGGGGAGGGGGAATCAATTCTATTTTATTCTGTTTTTTTTAATAATGGAAAATTAGTTAATTTACGTTTGTACTTTGATGTATTTATTAATTTACAAATATATTTCTTGTGCAAAAAACATGCTTAAAATAAGTTGTGTAACGCAGATTGTATTAACCAATATGGCTTAAATTAATAAGATGTGTGTATAAAATGCATTTTATTAATTGATTATATTTGGATTTTCAATCGCGATTGCTTTCGAAATTTTTATTGAATATCTTTGTATTTTGATCTCTAAATTATAAAGATATTTAGATAAATATATGCATATTTTTGCTTTAAACTGTTGCAATACTGATAGTAAAATTTGGCCCTTTTCGTTTCAGATAATCTCGAAAACCAGCTTAAACTGAAAATTGGAATGAAAAGTAGGCCATATTTTTTATTCATATATATGCATGTTTTTTGTCATAAAAAATACCTCCCCTTATCAATTACCTATTAAATTAATCAAATTTACTAAATAATTAGCTTGTTATCTAAATTTAGAATATTTATTGACATTTATCTGTAAATATAAAAGAAGTATCTTTCAAAATAGCCCATGATGTTTGTTGCACAAAATGATGATGGTCTAAAAAAAGTCATTAAAATCGAAATGTTTAAAATAAATAAAGCTTTAAAACATAGGTATAGGTTTCTACATGATAATAGAAGCAAAGAATTTCATTGCATTTCTGTTTATTCTTTTGATTATGTTGTCTGGAATAAAGAAATTTTTGCTTTATATTTCCTGTAAATTATTATTTTTTGGATTAATCAAGATTCGACTGTATTTTTTTTATTTAACTACTTTGTATTTAAACTTTTAGAGGAAGTACAAGTTTTAGCTTAAGTTCTTAGTTTCTCTTATATCCATTGAAAAAGAAAAGATAGCGTAAATCAGAAAGTGTTTCTATTATGAATGTCAAATTAAAAATAGAAATATTAGAAATTCTTTTTGAGATAAAATTCTATAGTATTTTTAGGGATTTATTTCAACAGAAAGCATAATAAATTTATTAGAAGGTTCAATTGATGGTACGTCTTTCTATGGGTTAAAGATCTTTTATTGATAAAAGCTTTAAAACACCAAACAAAAAGAGTCAAAACTGAATTTTTTTAAATTTGAAACACATATGATATATTCATTGCTCTAATATTTGCAAATTATTTATCAAAATAAAAGTTGCATGTCTGCCACAATTTAATGCTTAGAAGTTTTTTTCTTGGGAGGTGGTGGTGGGAATGAAATCATGAACATGAAATTATACATATGATATTTCATTTGAAAGCAAACAAAACCAGTATACCCGATGAATCAGCTGGTCGCTAAAGGTGGATTAAAAAAATAATTGTCGAAAAAAAAACATTCTTATCTATGTTCATCTGTACTTTCAATGAATGTATCGTCATCTCAAATTCCAGCTTTCCAATCCGAAATCTTTTCGCCGCTCAGAAACAATCACCTGCATAAAACAAATAGTCCTCCGTTTGGGAAAGAAATCAAGCAAGTAGGAAATGAAAGAAAAAAGGAGACACATCTCCCATTCCCCGATCACTATAAGCCGAACCTGAAACCGTCTTAACTGTTTCGCTGCGTTTTCAAAAGATAACTCGATTTTCACCATCAGGCAAGCGGAAATTTTTCCGGATGGGATTGGGAATACATAACCTGGGTGGTGTCGCTCTATTAATACAAACAATCCGAAGGTGGAGAGAGCGGCCTGCCAGCGAGGTTTCGAAGATTAAAAATTCCAACATTTTCCGAATTTTTTCTCATCTTCTGTCTCTCGCAGCCTTTCTTTTTCAAGAGAGAGAGAGAGAACGTCGCGTTTACCAAAATCAAAGATGCCTCAGCTTATGGCGTGATTTAAATTAAGTTTAAAGATTGCCGGCAAAAGCCCTGTTTACCCAAAAGTGTTATAATTTCTGTAGATATTTGATTTAGTTAGTGTGCTTTTCCAGAGAGCGGTGGAATTGTGTTTTTCATTTTGGGTTTTTGGGCCGGATGACTGGAGTAATTTGATTTAATCTGCGGTAGTTCATTTTTCCAAATGTGCGTTAAGATTACTGCTCAATGAGCTTTCGTGTTTATTTAAAAAATATATCATTTTTCAATGAAAAAGTGACCACAATTTTTGAAAGAAGCTTGCTAGAGTGAGAAGTATGATTGATGATATTTTTTCCTCTAAAGATCTTGTAACTTTATCATTAATTCTTTATTTTTTTTATGCCGGCATCTTGGCAAAGAGGTAGCGCGTTTTCTTCGTGATCTGGGCCTCCTGGGTTTTAGACAGAGGTCGGGTATGGTTGCTTTTCATCTGTTCTATCGGTAAGATGTGTGAATGTGCCCTCCTGTAAAAAGGGGTTGTGTAAGCGGAAGAGTAATGTGTGGGTGGCCAAGTCGTTATCTTGGCCCTAGTTGTGGCTACTCAAACAAGAGACTACCCTATCGACTTAAATTGTTGTCTTCCTAATAGCAAGCTTATCAAATGGCAAGTGTCATAAGAAACAACTACACCTTTCGTATTTTTGAATTTCATTTTTAAAATAATTTGAAATTTGGCGCTATTGTTAATCATATTAGAATTTTAAAGTGTTTAATTTACTTTTCGATGCTATTTTAAAGAATATCACTTTCAGTATAAGAAGTTCAGCTTAATGGGGAGTAATAATGCTTTGATTGTGGAGTGATAGGGGACTTCAAAATGTTCATTATTTCGAAACATTGCACTGCTTGACGAAAAAAGGATTTTGATTTATTTAGCATTAAAATTTCATGATCTGGGGTATAGGGATTGCCCTGGAAGTTTACAAGTTCATATCTATACATTCATAAATTTAACTTGTACACAGAAATTAGATAACTACAGTAAAAAGATGATTTTTTAGCGAAAGTATTTTATATTTCTATATATAAATATTCTTAATTTGTGGGCAATTTTTTGCATAAGGCCGTTAGAATTTTATTCCTCGTTTCATTCTTTGGGAAATTACACTGATTTTATATTTATGTGATACACAATTTTGAAAAAGGCATCTTTAAATGCCTTTTTCACAAATTCTAAATTACGATTGAATTTCCTTACGTAAAACCTCCGTTTAAAATCTAATGCATATTTTTTTGTTCAAATTTAGTTTAATAATTTTAATAATTTTCACAATCTGTTCTGAAATTCTTGAGCTAGAGAATAGATTATTCGCTCATTTAGTAATTCTATAGTTGTTTTGATGCTTCACATTGTGGAAAAATTTGATGTTATTTTTTAATCTATAAGTGCAGTTTTGTATCATGTTTTTTGCTCCAATCGGGTGATAAAAGCAATTCTAAACGCTTTTAGGATACTAATAAAGCATTCAAGGGATTAAACGCAAAATAACTAGCCAAGAATGACACTACAGATTCAGTAAAAAGGCTAAGTTCATGCCAAAAGTTAATATTTTGTAAATACTGTACGGCGATGTCATACAAGACATACACTCGCACGATTAGGTTTTTAAGCAGCATATGAGAAAGTTTTGAGGAGATCATTTCCACTGGTATATAATTGCTAAAAAAGTAGAATGAGGTAGATAAGAAGGAAATTTGTCAGAGAATCAAAATTAAAGAGTTATTTTGAGAACAAATATAGCTTTTTACAAGTGTTTTCCTAAAAGGTTATTGGCTAACTGATAACTCGAATGTTCTGCGCCAAATTTTGAACAGGAATTGCGCTATTTATAGGGCTTGGAATATGAACAAAAATCTTAAGTTGTCATAAGAGTTCTCAAGATGGTTGGTATGGTTTTGAAGTATCACAGGCCAGACCGATTCGTTTAAAATAATTCGTTAAAATAACAGTTAGTAGTTTTAAAAAAAACAGATTTAGTCATTTCATACTCTAGATCTGGCTTAAAAGAATGGCCATGAGTTAAGCCTTTCCGGCCATTTTAATTTAATCGAGATTTGTCTATTATTTCATTTTAAACACAGAAATAAAAAGAAATTATGCAAAATGTTTTTATATTAATGAACTATAATTTTTTTATTTGATGAGATAAACATAAATTCCAAACTTTATCCTTCGCTATCGATATTAGCAACTTTTAAGGAATATTCTACCTTGTATGACAAATGATTTATTTTTGTAAAATAAATCCTTTTATGTGGATATAAAAATGCCATTACCTATGTCCTGGATTATTTAGCTGCCTGTCTTTGGAAAGCCAGATACATTTCATATTCATTACATCAATGGACATTAAAACTAAAGCAATTTATTTGCTAAACTGTGCTAGTATTATTTATATGTAAAATTGTTTGTAAGCATGAAAGTGAGAACTTGTTTTTGAAATTTGATAATGATAATTTCATTAACATACATTTCTGTTATACAGCTCTTTGCATTATAGGCAGTATCTGCAACTATAGGTAAAGTATATATATAACATATCACGATATGTTCGTATTTAGTACATTAAAAATAAATAAGTAATAAACAATTCCTGAAATAAAATCTACCATGTAAGTGATAGAAATTCATAACGTTACTAATTGCTCCATTATTCTTGTTTTGTTTTCTACTATGGAAGTGATAAAATTGGTTTCCAGTACGGTATCGTTCAATATTAATGAATGTTCAATAATACCCCCATTGTTTTTTACTGTGGAAGTGGTAAAATAAGTTCTCAATTCGGTTTTCATTCAATTATTAATGATTATTCAATAATTTTTGCTTTGATTTTTGCTGTGGAAGTAATAGAATCAGCTTTCAGTTCGGTTTCGTTTAGTTATTACTAATGGTTTCTCAATTATTCCTGCTTTGTTTTCTGCTGTGGAAGTGTTAGAGTCAGATATCAGTTTCGTTTAAATATTAATGATTGCTCAATCATTCCTACATTGCTTTCTACAAGTCATCATATCTTAGTAATTTGATCATTTATACAGAAACTGAAAAATATGCATAGATATGTTGGATTTGCATGTACTTTGGTTGTCAGTATGAATATTTTCCTGCAGGGGCGTCTTCTTTTCCCTTCGTATCATGCTCGGAGCATGTAATCACGTTTCATGCATCGACGAACAGTCATGCATTTATTTCACTCGAGTAAAACTGCATTCAACTTTTCAGGACGGCCGGTGATACGGCGTTTCTATACCAGTGGCGGAAGAAAACCAAATACACACTGTGATCCCCCATTCATCAATGTCACATTGAGTCAGGGGGCCCACCTACACCCCCCACGATGACATCTGCCAGGGCCCCCTCCTACGTTACCACGTGACGTTTTCCCATGGGCTTTACAACGTCTGAATTTCTGCTCTATCTGGGAAAGAAAGAGGAGTAAAAAAAAGTAGATTTCTGGTGACGTCCGAAAAATAAGTTTCGGCAGCAGATAGATATAAGGAAAAATAGAAAAAAAATGAAAAAGAACGTACAGAAAAAGATAAAAATAAAGTTATGCTTCGGTATCAGGTAGTACCAGAGAGAAAGAGGAGTTCCTTTTCAAATCTTCTTCACCTTCCTTCTCTCCTTGAATGTGAGATTCGAATTTTGAGCTAAAATAGTTTGGAGCTGATCTGGATATATCCGCAGAGAATTCTATCAAGTAGTTTTTTTCTCTCTCTCTCTCCTTCTCTAGCATAAAACTCTTATATGAAGAATTTTTTTTTGTTAGATGTATAGGTAGATTAAAAAAAAATGATATGATTCATGAAATAGTCTTTTTTTACAAAAGATGTTGATAATTTGTAATGAGAAGTTTATGCAGAAATGGTTAAAATCATCGTTCCCATTTAAAAAAAATCAAAGGCGTACTTTTTGTGCATGGAATACTATTCCTTCATGTACAAGAACCTAAAAGAAATCTTATTTGAAGTCATACTTCTAAAGCTGTAAAATGAGTGTCTTCTTTATTGAAGAATATTAAGGAAAAAGTTTATTTACTACAAGGTATCAATTATTAATGCATATCATAAATGAAAGAAATCCCTTCATTGTTAAAATAAATATAAAATTTTCATGTTAATTTGTAATTCAATCATTTCTTTAGCAATTATATACTATGATTATAAGAAATCTTATTCTAATATATCAATTTATTATTTGCAAAAAGCAGATAATTCTTCAGTTATTCCGAAAGCTGCATAGTTCTGTATTTGCTTTAAGATTTAATACATTTATCAAACACATGCAAGTTTGAAAAACCGTCCAAATATTATAAGATATTCAACAATACTCTCGATTCGATCCAATGCGTTATAACAAATCATAAAATGAGCATTTGTTCCTATGAAACTGCATGCATTTCTACTTTAAAATGAAAACAAACAGCTTCTTCTTTTAAAGTATAATTAAAAATTAACTATAACTTAAACCAATATTATAACTTTTATTTTCTAGATTACTTTTTTTTCAAAGCCATTTAAGACAAATATTCAAGAAAACAAGAGAATGTTAATGGGTTTTTTTATTTATTAAAAAAAACTCAAAATTTTCAGATCACGCTTGACAAATTTAGTTTTAATTTCTGTCTTTTCATACATAATACCTCGAACTAATGACTCTTTTGTGATTTTTAGTTCCCCTTTCTGCATTTTTTTTTCTAAAGAAGAAACCCATGGCGTGACTGTGAAACATCCTAATTCAGAATAGAATTATAAGTTCATTCTTCACCCTTACAGTTGCAGTTTTTTTTTTCAACGTTTGTATTGCAGAAGAGTGATCGAACGTACGTTCAGAGCTCTAAACCCCTTTCCTGAGGGTGAAAATGATGAATTAAATAAATAAACCGAGGAAGTAACCCTCTCTTGCACCCCTTTGGTGCCTCTTTGAAACCAAAAGGGGTGGATAATTTCGTTAAGTTTCTTTCTACAATAGAATTTTTGCCTCTTTGCCTCTTTTTTATACAACGTGGCAAGTGAATTTATACAGCTTCGTCATACAACTGCGAGTTGGACAGAACTGTGCCCCTACAGACTAGGAGGAGGTTTCTATACTGCAAAGAATAGATGCAAAGATTGCATCAAATAGACATCTGTGGTTATTTTGCATGTACAATCTTTTTCCAGTAGATGGGAAAAAAAGAGCTCTGTTATAAGCCAAGGGGTGTGCAATGTCCGATTTGAAAAATGGGATTTTTGATGAAATAAGGCAGGTGGAGTTTTTAATAGAAATGTGATTTGCATGATTGACGGCTACGCCTTATGATCCTTTGTATCTGACTTGATTGCATTAAACTTTTTTTTAAGAGTTTCAAACCAAATTTAAATGAAATTATTATGTGTAAATTTTAAAATTCTTCATTTTATGAATTGCAAAAAACTTGAAGTTTCATGTCACATATTTGAAAATAATAAATTTGAAGACATTGGTTTTTAAAGAAATCAATTTAAAGCTGGTCTGGATTGTTTTTATTGAATTTACATTGAATATATATATTCTTAACTAACAATGGGTTTTTGGTGAAATTGTCTAAACTTCTTTTGTTATAAAACATTTATATTTTACAACATTTATATGTTACAACAGCAACGGAATCTTTATATTTATCAATTACTTTTTCCCTGAAAAATCTTTTATTTCAGCTATTTTAAAGTGAAATATATTTTCTGTAGTAAAGAAATGTTTTTCTAACAATAAGAAGCTATCATGCAAAGGATTAGGAACATCTCAGTAAATTTTTAGCATTTATATTTCTTCAAAATAATTCATAGTTTTACATAATAAAGATACAAAGTAAAAATATTTGAAACAACCAATGTCGCTGTATGATCAAAAAGAATGTTTGATATAAGTTCAGAAATGGATAAAAATATCTATAAAATAACTAAATATATTATAGACCTCTTTCAGTACTTTAATATCAAAATTTTGTACAGAGATTTATTAACTCATGAACAAAGGGCGATTTGGAATTTATATCAAATCATTTGTTTGATTTGAAGTCAGCGAATTAAATCAAACGATCGAGTTAATGCTACAACAACGGAAATAATTCTCAATAAGAATTAGAAAAAAAGGTGAAACAATCTGAAATTTATAACTATAATTTTTTTCTCAATTTTCAGCTTATAGCAAGACTTGCGTCTGCAATTTAAAAACAGTGCGAAATACAATTAAGAATTATATTTTAAGAATCGTAGCTGGTTGACGAAAACGTCCGAAAAATTAGAAATGCTGCAATGTGTAAACTATTAAAAAAGCTTCGTTATCTTAATATAATATTTAATATCATATTTACAATGCTAACAACTTAATGCTTTAATATATTGCAATTTTAATACAACTTAATATTATACTTCATTACAAAATTCACATTAAAACAAATTATTACAGTTATTAAAATTAGATCCATTATCTAGCAATAATCTAACGACATTTGTTTTGACATTATCACAGTTTTATTATTTATTTCTTACAAAAAATGCAAAGAATTATACTTATTTAAAGGAAGTCATATTTATCTGTAAACTTGCATCTAAAAAACTGATTTAAAAAGTAGCTAAAATTTCTTTGCTTTATCAACTCTTCATCTTGTTGTTTTTCTTTTCGGTTCTGACCTAACCCACTGCTGTTTGCTTTACACAATCACAGCTAATTTGTTGCAACAACAACAACAACAACAAAAAAAAAACTAATTTCTTTTACTTATTATCTAGATCTTTATCGAATTTGGTTTCAACTCATCTTACAGATGTCACAAATTAGCGATAAACAAAGAAACCACCTAACTAAAGCTGCTATGTTTTCCCTCCCTTTTCAATCCTGGGTATCGAGACCAAGGTTTTTCGAATAAGTTCTATTCCGGCGAACGTACACGCATATAGAAGCTCAGTTGTCAAGTCAGTTTCTTGAGCGGTTTCCTAAATGATTGAAAGGGAGGCAAAGACGAGAGCTTATCTTATTCTGGTAGTGTTGGGCAAAGCGCTAGAGAGAGAGAAAGGAAAAAAAAAGATATATCGCATATATGTGAGTGTTTTTAGGATGTTGGGGGATATAGGGAGTGATCCATCTTGAACATCACTGAACGTCTAAAGAGTTCTGTCTCTTCCACCTCCAGAAAAAAGCAGTTTTCTGATTCCGCTCTTTCGTTTTCCTTATTGCGAATGTAAAAATAATGAACACCTCTCGGAACTGTTTTTACTCCAGCTCCAATAAGGCGTTTTGGGGGAGGAATTTGTGACGTTATGATATTGCACCAGTCGTTCCAGCTTTCACATCGCTATGCTTTCACACTATTGCATATATCATGTCTTAATAAATATGGAATGCCTGCATACACTAAAGCATTGAAGCACACTCCTTATATTTTTTATTGTTTTCTGTTATACTAGGAGTTTTTTTTTACCAATTCAATAAAAATAATAAGGCAGTTTTTAACTTATCTCTTTTTCCCACTGTTCAACCTTCTTACGAAATTTCGTTTGTTGTTTTTAGTATAACACATCTATTAAAGTCATTGACAATTGTGACCCTATATCAAGTAGACCATTTAACAATTTGCGCTTTCAACACTTGCACCTTTAACATTGATTGAAAATGTAAAACATCAAATCAATAATAATATAATTATAAACGCTTCTTCTTTTACTTCCCATTGAAAATCTGAAAATATCTGTTTACATTTTAATGCAAAGATAATTTCTCCATAATATTTACAGAATAATTTAGTAGCTATCTTTGCAATTATGTAACCTTAATATTCATATCAGTTTTTGTACATTGTATTTCATACTTAGACCATATTTTTTTTTTCGTTCTTCTTTTTCATGGCAAACAGTCAAGAATATATCATTTTAAGAATTTTCAATAAATCTATATAATGTTCCCAGCCGCTTTTAAAGCTTTTTTCACTTAGCGATACAAATATTATTTATGCGAAAAATTTGTTGACATTCAATAATATAAAGTAAAACAATTTTTTTCTTCATTTCAGTTTTATACCAAAAAAGGCTGAAGAAAGAGAAACGAACTCGCAGGAGAGTTCAAGAACAGTTGGAGGCCGAAGTGAAAAAGCGGGCGCAATACGAAGAAGCCCTCAGGAGTAACTCTGCGGAAGCGCTACGCCTGTTGAACGGTAAGAACAAAGCATATTTTTAAATCCAATTTAAATATAACGCACGAGGTACAAACATAGCTTTCATTACTTATTATTGAATAGTGGCAAATAAATGTAAAAAGATTTCAGTAGAAACTTTTCAGATTGCTTTACGTTTTTAAAACTGTACTGTTTGTACATTTCGCTCATCTAATTTATGGAGGGGTAAAATATCGTTAGAAATGCTCGATAGAAGGTTCGCCGCATCACCAAATATTATATATCTATGTGATAGAAACAAACGGAAAATGTAATCGAACGTGAAAATAGGATTATTCGTGGGCAAAGTTTTATTAACAAACGAAAACATTTATTAACAAGATTTATAATCTTACTCAAAGAAGTCAGATATTATGTTTTACTCCATTTTTTTTTAAATTTTATTTCTAAGGTTCAAGATTATTAGGAAATGAGGAATGCTATGTTAATTTTTATTATTTAAGAACAATGATTAAAATTATATCATGCTAATATCTTGTATTTTTATAAAATGTATCCTGCTTTTCACATAATTATTCATATTTCTTCAAAATTTTCCTTTGCTTTAATGCTCATTTTTCTTCCGTTTTACGACAGTGAGGGAAAAAAATAGCACTGATTTATAATTTTATAATGTCAGAATCTCGATTCTCACATTACAATGATAATATGAGTTTTAGAAGAGATCTCGTATCGTTTATTTAGATACAACATACAAACTTATCCTAATTTAGTTTTTCCTGAAATTAATTTGACAGATTTTAGCTGATGTAATTATTTGAATGAAAACAAAGCACGAGCAAACAAAGAAAATTTTACAATAAAACCAGACACGGGGTCGGGAAATTGTGACAGTATAAATATACGTATTATTCAAAACAACTTTTAAACCTCACACTGTATAAATAAGCAGCTTTTCAGTTTTTAAATATTTGATCATATAGCTTACAGTTGTCAGCCGTTATGGAAAAGTCTAACATAGACTGAACAAAATTTTGCATAATAAACTACTCAAAAACTGAATACAACAGAAACGAACATTACAGCCACTTTCCTTATCAAAGAATAGCCTCATACATTCGATGTCAGACTCGAGAAGCTCCTTGTTATTCATAACAATACCACATACAACACCTTTTTTCCTTATTCTCACTGCACCATGCTTTTCGTACCAAAAACCTATCTGCTCAGTCGATTTACAAGCTTGTAAAGGGTAAGGCATCATATTTTGTGTTTTGACACTCGCGTGGATAATCAGCTCTGCCGGGAAAGTCAGTGCTTAAAAATTTCATGGTCGGTATAAAAGAGGGATTGGGAGAGAGGGGTCAAGACGCCTGCATCTCGAAATGGAGAGGAAGAAAAATACACTCGAAAGAGCGGAAAAAAGGGGTGGGTTGTATTTTTTCCCATTAAAGAGTTAGAGAGTTGGCGCTGTAAAAGTTTAAATTGTTAATGCCACGAGTGAAGAGGGAAGAGTGTGGGGAGGTTAGGAAAAAAATAAGGTAGTAGTGGGAGGTGCCTTGGCGGCGGAAGAGAGCTTTTAGAGAGTTGTTCACTTGGGAGGTAGAGCGTAATGATAGCGAGTTATTGTTTCCAAACACAACGAAGTACAAAACGAGTCACAGTTGCATGAGCCCTTCCAAAGATGCAGATGAACTGATGGGTTGCTGTGTGGAAAAAAGTTTATGCGCAGTCGCCAAATCGCCAAGTGGAGGCGAAGAGATGTAAAAAAATAGGTTTGATGAGAAAAGGTGATATCCAGAATTTGAAATGTTTGAATACATTTAAACTATGCAAACTGGTTTAGAATGAAAATGAATGTTATTTATTCCTCAAAATATTTAGTTTTCCATTTAGGAAGAAAATGGTGAATAGCATTTAAGTTAATTTCAAATATTTTATCATTTAAGAAGAACAAAGAATTTATTATAATCGTCAAAAGAACTAAGAGATTTTGATTAATTCTAAATGTTTTAAGTCACCTTGAAATAAAACACGATTACACATATTTTTAGAAAATGTCTGTTGGTCTGGGACGAAAATAACTAAAGAAATGTTTTAAATTATGCGAATGAAATTTAGCAATAATCTTTATTAGAATTAACTACTTGATTTTGAAAGAAATTTGAGGAGAATTCAAAGGAATCTGATGAAATTGTCTCTCCGGGTGCTTGAATGTAAATTGGCAAGATAAAATTGGGTATACTAATTTAACATCTATATTGTAGACCAAATTTTGAGCCAAATCCTACAAGGGGTCGAAGGTCTGTCGATCTGTATATTTATAAGCATGTGAAGGCGAAAATTAAAAAAAAAACATAGACTTAAATATATCAAATTTCATTTGTAATTCTATATAATTTTTTTTTTTATTTCAGTAAGTTAAAACACGAGTTTTCCTTGATTGTAAAGTACGGGAAGAAATTTTGAGAACACACTCACAGGTTTGATTTCAAGTTTCGGAATTTTATTAAGTTGCAATAAATTCGAAAACCCAACCGAACAAGATATTGGAAAATAAATCTTTTCGTTTTGAATTATATCCTGAATTATATTTTAGTTACATTAAAAATACTCACAAGCAGAAAATTATTTCTGCGAAGTGTGTATGTTACCTACAAAGTTTGAAATCCCACAATCCATTGAATGTAGATTTCAAAACTTTGTAGGTGCATGTATATTATTTATTAAGGACATTAAAAAATTTTTGTTGGGTATTAGGTTTACTATTATGTCATAAGAGTTACGTTTATTTCCTGAGATATTTGAATTTAATCGTTTTCCAACAGATTATTTGAGAAATTCTTTTAATCATTCTTTTTCATTGACTTCCAAACAAGTAGTAAAGCCTGAAACTACTTGATCAAACAGCCAGGCAATATGAGTTCCGTTCATCAGTTACGTAAGTTTCCCATTCAAGTATTGCTGCCAAAGCGGCAATAAATCGCCAACTCATTCATCCCCAGCACTCAGAATCGAAGCCATCTAACTTATGTTTAGAAATGGGCCTTTAAAATTGGCGAGTGCTTTCCTGAACCTTTTTCGATATTTTCCCAACCCATTTTCCTCGAGACGTTTTACAAATGCATGAATTTAGGCAAACGCGATTTCCATAATGTCCTGTTGCTTTCGTCTCTGCCATTAGAACTCCGATTTAAGCAAGAACTTTTTTTACCCCTCCCGCTTATCTCCAGGTACTTGCGGCCTAACAAGCCTCTGCCTGCGGAATCTATAGATAATGCATGGCAATGAGTTTTCTAAAGTGCACTGGCTTTCTGTGTTTTTAGAGGTTTCAACTATTTACACTCGTTAAATGAAGATTGATGGAGTTTCGAAATTAGATTTGCATTCGTTGCGAGTCACCGGAAGTAAACTTTCAGGACAATACTTAAAAACTAGAGTAGGTATGCTGAATTAAAGGAAGATTCACCTTCGTAACGATGAATCAACTTTGATAAGGAAACATATACATTCCATTGAATATTAAAGGTTATAGCGAAAATCGTGCACTTTATAAGAAATAATATATGAAATAAACTCTAAAATTCTGAGTGGCCAATTTTCAATCTGTTCTTGTTTCTTTTATACTCTTACGGTCAGCTCAGACAATTGATTTTATTAATATAATTATATTTTTATTTAAGAAAGTAAAACTAAATTACATGAATCTGGCCAAGAAATTTGTGAAATCATTTTGAATCAAGTTATTATAAAAATAATCAAAACTAGGTAATTCAAAAAAAAAAAAAAAACGCTCTTTGTTAAAAAAAAAAAAAAATGTCTTTCGTGGCTAATTTTTTACTTTTATAAATGATGTTCCTAACAAAAAATAATAATAAAAAGTTAAAATAAAATAATAATAAAAGTTAATATACTGAGGTTAGAATTATAAATATTTAATTTCATGAAAATGAGAATATTATGTGTTGTTATAATTTGAGACAACATACACACACAAAAAAAAAGTTTTCTATTGAGACTTCAAATAGCTATTTAATTTTCAAATGTATTCACAGGTTCGAATTTCAGAGATAAATGCCTAAATCTGATAAAATATGAACCAATATCAAAATTGGACTTTTCTTTCCATTAAAAATGGTCATTAGAGGTTTAAAATTTTTATACCAATTTTGCGTTAAAAGCGATGTTCCTTCTCAAAAAGTTGAATAATATCTTGTATTCCCACTTCAAAATTCAAAAACTTAACATAAATTGTGAGTGATTTCTATTTTTAAAAAGATGATTGTTTTGTGTGGATTGGGAATAGTTTTTTCGAATTAAGAAACTATAAGGCTCGGGTGTCATCGCAAAATGAAACAACTTAAATCTTCCATTTTGATTTACAACTAAACAAAGATAGATGCTGTTACCCACTTTCTTCTACTTAAAGCGTGTACTTTTTCTAGTGCATAATTAACCGACAAAAGCAAAATGGGAATACCAAAACCTAAGCAATAACCGAAACAAAATAAGGAACATCCTGACACTGAAATATGATATGAATTCATTGCAATTCCTAAGAAGAAGAAGACAAAAAGTGAATCAGCATAAAAACCTTGGGAGCCAACGACAAGGGTCGACTAAAACAAGAACAAGAATCATCTGGGATCCGACCATTCAATCCATCTCTTAAGTAACTCACTCCAACAAGCGATTGAATTGCCACTTAATTCGAATCGGAGCCCTGAGCGTTCCCGAATCGGCAATGAAGTACGAATAAATGATATTAATAGTCAGCCAACTTGTCTTCGCCGTCCCGGGGGAATTATTTCGGTTTTAGAGAGAAACCATTGTTTCTCCGTCTCTCCACGACCTGATCCCATTACGTTCCCCGATTATTCCCCCCCCCCCTTGCCCCCTTCCTGTAGAAATCTGCGAATGCCTTCTTGGAAAGGGAGTCGTTCTAGTTTACGAATTCGTGTTTATTAATGCTTCAGGATTTTCATCCCTTCCTCCCCCACCCTTTATGCAGAGTTGTCCCCGATGTCGTTTGACGGGGGTCGTAGTGTAAGTGCTCGAAGGGAAAACGTGTGATACTTCCATTAAGATCTGCTAATAACTTTATCAGTTTTTTTCCCTTTTCCTTTTTGATAATTCTATAAAATTACCTTAGGAAATAATTAATTATTTCATTAATTTTTTTAAAACAATATATCCATCAAATTTTTATAACAAACTCTTTCGAAGTGGAACCATTCTTTCAAACTATAGGTGATTTAAATAATATTTCTGATTTCAAAAAATGTTATTAAAATATCTATGAGGGCACTTGATAGGTTGCAAAAAAAAATAAATAAAAGACCGTTATTTGTGAATAGTTCACTGCCCATCTCTAAAGTGATTCTAAATGTAACACTAAAAATAATTGCATAAGGACTCTGTAGTTAAAATATGGGAATTTAATGCTTATAAATGTTATATGGTTAATGAAATTTATTATTGATAATTGTTTATGCAACATAAGACAAGATTATCCTATAAAATTCAAAAATATTACTTTTCTACTGCTAAATTTATAATTTTTTACTGTATTAAACTTTCGAACTATCTTGGAAAATATGAGAGAAAACTGATAGGGAGACATAATATTAACTATTGAACTTTTGAAAGGTATGAATTACGATATATATTTTTTTTAAAGTGAAAGCACTTTGCAATAAATTATAATTCCTATCATGCCATTAAAACGATGGAAAAAGTTATAATTTGGAGTAGTAATTGCATTCAAAAAACGAAATGTTTCCATTAATTTATTTTCATTTTCTCATAATATCTGCTATATAAACTTGATCACAGTCGTCAACCACGGATTTGAGTCCGGATGATCGTGAGTTTAGGATTCAATTTTGACAAATATCCGACATTATTCTAGCAAGATGCACTTTAAATACTTCACTACGAGCAAAACTTGTCACATATGGAGGCTTAATGGACTTTCTTGTTGTCTGATAGCGATACAATGTTATGCGAAACAATCCGAAATGACTTTTGAATAATTTTAAGATTGAGCCTTAACTTATACTGCAAAATATGAGGACAAATTTAAGTGTCAATATTGCATAGATTATTGAAATTTTGGGTGGTATACGAATTATAATTTATTTAAAAAATGGAAAAATTGTGCAATAAATTACAATTAATTCCTATTATACCTTTAAATTTGTAAAGGTATAATAGGAAAGTAAAATCAAAATTTGACCTACTATTTGCAATCAAACAAACGAAATGTATTCAGTTATTTATTTTCAAACATTTCTTATAAATATCTTTTATATAAACTAAATGATATTAGGTTCCTTTTATTTATTGAGTTAAACATTAAAGAAGTTTCCAAAAACTAGGAAAGAATAAACTAGAAATTTTTGCAAGTCTTTCAAAAGAGAGCAATAAACTTTCTGATTTTAGACACCCCATCCAACCTTTCATATCACAAGAGCTAAAACGTCGAAGAGCATAACTCAAGGATGGGCCCTTAAATTGGAAAGGAACTATGAACTCTTTAATTTAGTCTTAGTGCATTGGGTGTCTCAAAGAAGATGCATTCGCATTATCCAGAAGAAGTGGTTTATGGGGAGAGGGTCCCGAAAGCCAAGATCTGCATACCAAATCAATTCCTCATTCCTAATTGGAAAATTTAATATCCTTTTAAGTGTCCTGCTAATGGCTCGCTTCCCGGCAAAGCAATGCACAGAAAAAAAGACACTAGAGAGGGAGAGAAAAAATTCTGCAGTTTGACTGCCGAATCATTAAATAATGGAGCTAGAAATTTTTCGAACATTAATCTTTTATTTCGCCATTATTTTTTGCGGGTCTTATTCGAGTATAAAAATCCATTTTATTTCATTTTTTGCACCCGAGTGCACATAAAAGTCGACTGAAAGGAGCTTTCTATTAGTGGGCTCAGAGCGTATTAGAAAAGCATCAATTATCATGGTTTTGGATTCGGTGGGAAATTCAATTTGAAGTACATTCATTCTGTAACCAGGGATTTTGTTGCCTTGCTTTTGGGTTTGGGAGGCTTTTATTTGATTTATGTGGTTTTATTGAAATGCGGCAAGTCTTTCTGCGAGCGATGAAGCCTGAAAAGGAATTGCTTAAACAATTCTCAAGTTAGTGTAAAAATACTTTTTATGGTCACATGGAAATGTTAACAGGTGACTACATATCTAATGATGGTAGTTTGTTTGAGTATTGAAATTTATTACAATCCAATGAAATGCCATTTTCAGTGTTAATTACTGGAAATGGTATTTCATTGGATTGAATCAATGGCATTGCATTGAATTAACGCCTGAATTAAGTCTATGTAGGCTTATCTGATATAAGATCTAATAGAAATATTTATCTAGTTAAAATAATTGTATTATATTTAAATCTTATTTGTTTTATTAGGTAGGCTATTAGAATTACTTTTTAGTATATACAGAAACTAAGCTTTAGAACTATTAAAATTTAATGTATAAAGAAATAATTAATATTAACCAAATGAAAAGTAAAACATTCTGTATTTATATAATTTGAAGTGTTAATTTCTAATTTGTTGGGATCTTTGTTATCACCAAATCTAATAAAGTAAGATTTAATAGTAGGGAAAGACATTTAAAATCCAATGAAATTAACCAATTTACTTAACTTTTTATTTAAGATTGTATTATTTCCTGATCCAATATAAAGAATTTAAACAAATATTATCACAATTTCACTATGTTATTGTAGACGATATTTTTGAAATGTCTTTTTTTTAACAAAATTTGTACTTTCATTTCCACTTATCTTTTGAAAAAAAAGTTAACGTTATATTTTATATTAAATATTTAATATGAAGTCAACATTTATTTTGAATGCAAAAAAAGCAAAGGACTAAAAAAAAAATGAAATCTGTTGCAATTGATTTAGCAATTTTCATGACTAACTAGATTAATTCATCACTTCCTCAAAGATGTATACTCAAACAAAGTATGATAGCGATATTTATAGTAGATACCTCATTACCATAATTCAATTGCAAACACCAGAATCTAATTTTTAAGAAAATTAAATCTCAAAGTCAAACCAGACAATGATTGTCAAAAATATCCTCCAAGTTTCACAGAAAAATAATTTCCTACTGACTGGCGGTGCTTATACAATTTAACAATCAATTTTCCAATTATGTGCATGTTTTTTTATTATTATTTTGAAAAAAAAGAAAAGAAATTGCCTGTGAGACGCAATGTGGTTGTGAGAGAACTGACCATCATTTTCATCTGTTACAGAATCCCTCGCCCAGGAGTTGGAAAGGGAAAGGAACGCCCGGGCCGAAGCAGAACACAAAATGCAAGGTAAATAAGCTTTATATAGACACACACACACTCGCCTCCAGATCCTTTAAACAGAGGGGCACCATCTATCATCCACCTGTCCGAGCTTTGCAAACAAAACTGATTTTTTCATTTAATCAAAAATTTTCAGAAACGATTTTCTATCTGATTGATTTTCCCCTTCTTCTTGTAGCTCTTGTTTGCAGGTGATAACGTGGTAAAGATTCGTTGACAAAATTGTTATTTGATGTTTGAATCATGTTGCATCTCATAGCGCGATATCAAATACATTATTTAATATTTCAATGAATATAAAATATTCTTAAATTCAGCGGCATAACTTTGAGGTTTGAAAATAAAATTTCCTTGAATTAGTAATACCTCTATTACGTTACATTTATGGATGTATTTGCATACGTCCCTCTATTTCATTCAGTATTATACCCACTATTAGTGGAAAGAAAAATCATTAGCAGATCCTAAGTAACTATTTATTAGGTGATCTTTGGGTATAAGAAAATCTCATTTTTCATCAGAAATAGAATCCTTAAATAAATAAGTTAGAAAATAATATTAACATCTTTAACACCACGTACCTATTTAGTCAAATAATATAATTTGATAAATAACTTAAATGATAATTTTGGAGATTATGATTAAAAGAGTTAGGTATGTCACACAGTGGTGCTTGGTGGATGAGCTGCATATTTCATTCCCAATTAATATATTCAGCCGGTAAATGTAAAGGACACCTAAGTCATGACAGAATTTTTTTTCAGCATATCATTATATTTGGTATTAAAAAGTGACAGGAAGGGGCAAATAATTGGTCTTAAAAACTCTTATTAATTCTAGTGCCAGTAGTATTTATGCTATTTTCACATCTCTATGTCACTGATTACCATCACCTAATAAATATACTTCTGGAATTTAATTATTGAAGAATTTTGCATTTCAAAGCTTTATAAACATGAATATAAAGTTTATATTCCATCTTCATAATAAAAGTTTATATACCATCTTAAATAATATTACACTATATAATGCAAAATCTGTGCTTTTTGGATTTTTTTCCAATGTGTTTGAAAAAATCAATCAATATTTACAGTCTGAATGCTGAAAATAAATATCGAAAGCAATGGAGGTGAATAACACGAATATCGGTTTAAATGAAGAAATGTTTAAGCAACAGTTTGTTAAAAAAATTTCGATTGGTTTCAGTAACAAGAGTAAAAGACTTTATGTAAATTGTGCCGATGCTAATATACTCTGTATGGCCCCATTTAAAGTTGCATTTAACAGTTCCAGAAACACTCATATGGAAAATTCTTTATATCATCAAGAATGATGTCATTGTTATGTTTCTGTCTTAATTAACAATTTAATCTCTGTGTCCAATGTCGGATGATGAGCGTGGCGGAGAATTTTATTCTCATGCATAGGCACTCCGTACCTTGCAGAACCAGCTGCCTTCGAGCCATCCCATTCCCTTTCCTAAATACCAGCATCTTCCCCCAAATCGTCAAATGCATTCATTTCCACTCTTTCTCGCGATTATTAATAAAGATTTCGACTTACTCATAACAAATAGGGTGTGTCACGTGGCATGGGCACTTGTCGCATTGCTCATTTCAACCCCCCACTTAAGAACAGAGTAATCACTACTCGGCTATTAAGAGAATTTCTCTCTGGGAAGCGGCCGTATCTTCCGTCTGTTGCGCGTTTCTGGAATTTCCTCGAAGCCTTTTCTAATAATACGTCGTCATTTATCATAGATTCCGCAAGCTGCTCTTTTATGCTTTAATTAGGAGGATTAGTTCCCGGTTGTGCCGCCCCGGGATTCGAAGGCATCGCGAGTTGGAAGAGACGTCATCTTTCTCATTCTGAGTATTATTGAGACACTAGAAAAAAAATTATTTGAGATAAATCATTGATTAATATGAATGGAGAAAGAATTAAGACAAAAATACTTCGCTCATTTCATTGTGTCGTAAGTGTCCTTTTTCTCTGAGATTGTAGTATTTTGTTAATGGCCTAAACGCAAGTGTAATCATGATTTTGGAATTGAATTTTAAAATTTACAGCAGCATTTTTCAGAGAAAAATAAATTTTGAGATCATTGTGACGAATTTTTCCTTTTACAAAAATGTAAATTTTTAATACATGGTCCAGTTTTGATTCAATTTGACCTGTCTTGCCATGGGTGAAGGAATTCACGTTAAAGAGATAAATAGGTTCATCGAAGTAGCCTAGAGCAATGAGAATAGGTCTAATTTATCTCTTAGTATAGATGCAGGTTATTTTCGACATGGTGGATTACCAGGAGGAAACTGGTCTACATTTATGTTCTATTTGGAAAAAATCAGTAAATCTTCATAATTCTGATTGGTCTAAAGCACAAATCGGTTTACCAGCTTTTGCGTAATATGAGTCAAGATCTTAAGGATATAACTCATTGTCTTCTTTCTTCAACTCGTGGGTATCACATAAAATGTGTCTTAATCCATTAGGCCATCATAGCAATTATGTAACTTTAGTAGCTATGGTGGAATGAAAAACATTATGAATGGCCGTAGAAACCAATTTTGATATTAAATCCAAATTGAAAAAAGCTTTGGAATCTTTCTTTGGAACCTTTATATCGTGACAATTGGGACAACTGTAACATTAGCCACTCAAAAATTTTCAATCGAACAGCTTTTTTCATTTATATAAAGTTCAGCAGTCATTTTTTAATAATAACTTCACGATACTCTTGTCTCTCAACTTTGCATTTCTAAGCTGGATATTTGATTTATCAAAAAGTGGTTGGAAATTATAATCTGAGAGATTTTAAATGTAATTTGACGAATGATCAGTTCAAAAATGTAGTTTTTTTTCTTTTTTTCAAAAAGGCACAGTTTTCTTTTTAGTTTCTGTAGCTTAACATCTTAAAAGTATAAAACGATGCGATAGGTTAAATTATTATTACAACTAAGATTCAATAAAATAATTTATATGAAATATTTTGAATTTTAAATGACGGAATTTTATAATTTTTACAATTTTAAATTTCCAACTGATACTTTTCCTTTGCAATTTATTCGAAAAGTATTTTGAATAAAAATCATAGCGGACAACTAATATATAATTAGTGTATTCATTAAATATCGTAATATATTTTATTTATACTCAATGATGAAGCTCCTTAAAAGAATATCATTGAGAATATTGGATGGTTTATCACTTTACATTCAATTAAATCTTTCTTTCACCTATCTGCATAATTATAATTTTTTTTACAAATGCTTATACGGGAGTGTATTTAAAAAGACAGAAGGTCAAGGTGGGCAAAGTGGGGCTGAATGGAGCTAGATTTATTAAAATTAGATGGAATAACAACAAAGAGTTCACAATCCCCCTAATATATGCAGATCTTGCTAAATTTCAACGATGTCAATCTATGACAGCCTGATAGGAGACAATTGGCCGTAAACTTCACCCCACGAGCAAGAACGACATGAGCAATGAAAGGCCCATCCGCCCTCAACAAAGGCGCGTCTTGACGTGCCGCACCACCAGCTTTCGCACGCAATTCATATGCTGACAGTGTCTTGCAGCATTTATCCCATCACATCACACGCTTGCCATCATTCTGACGCCCGATCCCAGTACAACAAAAGCTCATTAATCATATCACTCATCCACTGCGTCAACAAGAGGTGCGATGTGAAGGGGAAAGTGTTAAAGGACAATTGTGGGACAGCAGGCTCAACAGCTTAGACTCCTGTGGTACAGACCAGTTTTGGCATTTCGATAAAGACAAGCCATGTCACTGACAAGGAAAGATTAAAAAAATAAGTTCAGTAGTAGCGAACTGAGGATTTTTTTTAAAACAGAGATTCACATTGATAATATTCACTTTGATAAGAGCAGTGTCTTAATTTTAGACGCGTGTTTGTATAATAATCATTTTCAAGACGGAGAATGGCGCAGACGTAGAATATTGGAATTTTGCTACACGTCAAATAGGGGGAGAAAGTTTAAAAAATACATTCACATTCATAATATTCTTATTCATATTGATAGCAGCATTGTGTAGATCTGAGGCATGTGCTTGTATAATAGTCGTTTATGAGTCATAGAATGAATAATGGAATTTTGCTGCATATCACTAAGGGAGAAAAAAATCAAAATGCTAGAAATTTTTTAAAAAGAACCAAAATAAGATAAGACAAGTTACAAATTACGCTTATGAAAAAATTAAATTTAACAGCTATACGTAAGTAATATGATAGGTATTTTCAAATCAATTATAAGAAATCTCCAATCAATCAATTATAAGATAAAACATAGATAGAAGAATCAATTGTAAAAAGATAATACATAGAGATCCTAGAAGCTACTACTAAGTTAACGATAAGACATGTACCAGAGAAAAAAATATTTATTTCAATTCATTACTTTTTTAAGAATTTAAAAATTTAGAAAACATCATTTCCATGCATAATATTCTTTGCAGGTGATCTTCAGCCTTTAAGTAACTCTAAGAAAGTTTCATAATCATAGACGCTTTGAATTAATATTTTTTTCAATAAATTCAAACACCCCCATTGAAAGCAGAAGCATAATGATTTTTTAAAAAACTGTAAAAACATCATATGTGTTCGGATAAATCGAAATTTCTGCAATCTCGCTCTTAACAGTCCATTACCGGCATGGGTTTGATATTAAAATTTTAATGTATACTTTTTAATAACAAAAAAAAGAGGAAAGAATTTCAAATTTCTTTTCCATCCATAGATCGACGGTAAAAACTCTCTTCCTCCGCCGAGAAAACTAAAAGAAATCAGATAAAACTTCTTTTCACTCCGCCATTCAAGAAGAAAAAGTGAAAGAAGAGTAAATAAAGAAGGCAAGTCGCAATAATGATAAAATGAAAAGCAAGCGGCAGCTTTCTTCCGAACTTCTATATCTGCATCGATTCCGTAGCACATTAAGAATCGGCAATGAGTTTGCAAAATTTCATCAGCAGAAAAATTGCTTAATGTTCCGTATTACCCGTTTTCTTTCCGAGTATACCGCATACTACTAATGACAGTTCCTTCTTCAAGTAACGAGGGAATCGACAATTCAGTCGCGGCGGCTGTGAAACCTCTGATACGTCACTAGCTCAGCAACACCCCCACTCCCCATACCAATTCAATCTCAACCCCTTTTCTGTTTGCTATTGTTATTATTGTGATTTTTTTCTTCTTTTATTTCTCTGAGAATGTTGCATATTTGCTGCTACTCAAATTACTTTTCTCGTGCAGAAGTCTCGGTTTCAATTTGGTATTAATTTCTTCCAATGGAAAGGAGGGAGAAGGGGAGGGAAGTTTCATTATTTAACGGCAGATGTCATAGAAAATGTTCTTGATGATAGATGACAAGATGCATTCTTGCAACGAAATTTATAGCGGGGTTTCCCAGATTTTATCAGAGTTTAATTTGCATCCGACTTGGGAGTAATTTACGATAATTTATCATTGTACGAAATAAATCTTAAAATGAATTGACAATTTAGCGTTTTCAGGAAATCTTCATGGGAATTAATTTTTTACACTTATACTAACTAGGAGCTTTTTCTTTAATTCAGTTTTATAAATCCAATAATTCCTTACGAAGGTGTATAAAAGTGTCAAGAAGTAATAATAATCTGGTAGTAACTTTTTTTTTCGCATCTTCACTACCCATGGTTTTCAAAAGCAAAATAAGTTCTCTAATATTTTGCACTAATATTGGAGGGGTGGTGAATTATATGTACTCTCCAAACTTTATCCATTCTACAGCTTCTAAATTATTCTTCCTGTCCTGATTTGGGATTCGTTTTAAGGTCTGAAAATTAGAGAAAATACCTTTCTTAATTGATGGTCAACATAAGCCATTTATTCCTGTAATTTACCTCCCATTTTTATGTATTTGATACTTAACTTAGTAACATTTTGAAAAATTATATTTTGTCCAAAAATACACATTAATAGTGATAAAAAAAGTGTAAAATATCTCAAAAATGACAGACTATTTAAAAAATTAAATATTCTTTGAAGATATTGTGTATTTTTCCCTTGATTGTAATTACTCCTCAATCACAAAGATTCATTTTTCACTTAATATTTCATGAAAGGAAAAAAGAATTAATTACTTAGCTATGTAATAACATTCTTTCTGGGATATCTATCAAAATATACCAGCTAATCCTAATTTTAAACACATTACAAGCAGACTTACCTAGATACCGATATGTGTTTCATTTTTAAAACAATTAATATTTCACTTTTCTATTGATGTTGTTAAAATGTAAAGAAATTTAGGGGAGATTTCAAGGCAAAATATTTAAGGAAAATTTAAGCCATCTTTTTAATTGTAAATAAAATTACAATTTCCCCTGCCATACATTCTAATAGCATTTTTTTCACACTGTGATTTTTTCAAACCTCTTCCACATAAATCTTTGAAGTGGCATGCTGACGCACTAAGATAACCATTTTAATTTATAATTTGTTACCATCTTTAGAAATCTTTATTCAGAGAAGTTGTATCTTTAGAACAGATCATGGTGATACATTAATATTATGTAACTCAAGGTTAACAAGTATCGGGTAGCAAAAATTTAGCAATAAATTTAAAACTCATATCAACTCGTACGCTTCGATATTTATAGGACTATTTTCTTTTTCATTTTTTTTTCTTTCTCTTTTTTCTTCTTATTTTGTTTCGCTTTTTTCTTAAGGAAATCTCTCCTGAAACGCGCGTCCCAGTTTAGAGAAAGGGGACGAATCGAAAACGTGAAAAAAGAACAAAAATGCACCTGAATAAAAGGTCCCGTTATCCAACCCCCATTCCTTTTCTTTCGCGCGTAACACTTGTCGCCTGAAGCGAATAATCTATCAGAAAAGAAAACTCAACACATTGAGAAGCAGTCCACTTTTTCACCCTTGACAAGCTTTGAGTCAAAAGACCCTATATTCAAATTACCCCCACCATGTGATGAATGTAATAAGTTCTCACTTCCTGTGAACCCTTTAGGTACTTCCGGTTCACCACAATAGTGTCCCGTTCTCAAAACGAAAACCCAACCCCCCCCCTTTTTAGCTCTGGGCAGTAGGGAGGGCGCCTAAGACATGCAAGGTAACGTTTTGATGTGTTTTTTTAATACATGTAAAGCAATTTTTCTTGGCCGCTATCAGAACGTAAATGTTGGACAGCCAGTCTATCTTGGCACTTTACAATCTCTTACTATATGGATGTATATGTAGTGTGAAAACGACGTTTTATACTTTTTTTCTATTTGGTTTTCATTGCTATAGGGGGGTTAAAGGCACTGTGCGCCTCTATCTGAGCAAGAAAAATATAT
Source organism: Argiope trifasciata (assembly GCA_026543055.1). NCBI lineage: Eukaryota > Metazoa > Arthropoda > Arachnida > Araneae > Araneidae > Argiope > Argiope trifasciata. Next base: position 1,379,399 of record JAPMOQ010035930.1, read on the forward strand.
CCATTTTTTATATAAAAATTTTGTACTTTTTTTCACTCCCCCTTCCCTTTTCTTTTGAAAAGCAGCGTCAAAAAAGTAGATGTCAGGTTAGGGTATACAGGAAAGTTTGATGTTTCATGTTTACATAAGGTTTGGCCTCGCGTCGTTTCATTTATATATACTTTTTTTTAAGGATCTATCTATCCGTATATTTATATAGGAAAGGGAGGAGAGGTTCCCGCTTTCTCAGAGACTATTACTCATGCATGCTTTGTCGGCAAAAACGATTCGTGGGCTATTTAGGGCGCACGCCTGTGTCGCATTTACGTGATTTACACGCCCCTGGATTTTTCTTATAAATGTTCTTATTTTCAAATAGCCCCTTTTTATGGGAGATCTAATAGCGTGGCATCTATGTATGGAGGCAGAACGACAAAGAAAAGATTGAAATAACCGTGAAAACTTTCCACACCTTAAACGAAGCACGCTTCTTTTCTTGGCGGTACTTAAAGTGTACAGTGGCGAAAATGCATGCAATCGAATGTCGTTTCCGTTCAGAATCAATGGTGTTTTCTTTTTCCTTCTATTTTTTTAAAGTCAGGAATTTTTACGCATCGTTTTTTTTTCTTTTGAAAAAAGGCGTTATACATTTAAATGTTTTTACAGAAACCTCTATTTTTTTAATACTAATAGCTACTAATTGTTTAGGCATGCTTTTATCATATTAAATCGGAATATAAATTGATCTGGACTTTTTAAATAATATGGAGATTAATGGACACAGGTTTGAACAAATAATTATTATTATACTCGCCAAGATTTTTCTTATAAATGTTCGTATTAACGCCGAATAAAATATAAATTTAGTCTAAATTTATTCAAAATTTGGAGCAAATATAATATAAGGATTTCCTTTATAAAATTAAGAATTCTAGTTTGTATCATTATTTTTGTTACCATTTATGATAAAACATCATCTTTTAAGTAGAGAAGATTTTTGAGTCTATTCTTCTTTAAAGAAAATCGAAAATTAGTAATCTAATCACTTTAATAAAAAAAAATGGTATAATCAAGGCAAACATTTTATTTGCAGCAAATAAATAATGAGAAAATATCAAAAGTTTAACATTGTACAGAATGAGGAGAAGAGAATAAATCAGAAGGTACTGAAAATTAAAGAAAAATAGAACAATACTGAATTTCATAAAGTCCTCTCTTCAGAAAATCAGAACTCATTGTTCAGAATCCGAATTTTGGAAATAAATAATTTCCTAACATTTATTTATTATTTTTGTTATTAAAGAATTGTGAAAATCGGATAAATAAAATTCATAGTATTAAATACTTTTAAAAATAGCCTTAGCTTTTGATTCTTGCAAATAAGGTTAATCTGTCAACCTGATAATTTAATCACTCTCCTATTTAAATGCCACATTCCATAGAAGATTTCTTACATATATTTAGAACGGTTTGGATGAAGAAAAATAGTAAATGTTTTTGAATAAAATTTTTGAATTCAGAAATATAATCTAATACTTTTCAACTTGCTCCTCTTTTAAAAGATCGCATGTGAACAAACTGTGGATTGAAACATATGTTTTTGCGCCTTTCGAGAATAATTTTGTTTCATAAATCAACAAATGAAATAAAATTTTGACATTTTATTCTTCTGACAAATTTTGACATAAATACATAAACCACATAGAAATAAAAACACATACCAAATGAATATCCGAATAAAAAACGTGTTATTTCAAATACTTTTAAAGTGAAATCGCTGATGAGAAAATCCATGGACGCGGAAATCCGTTACAAGGACTTTAAATACATCTGTAGCAACGACAAGGGAAATAATAAACCAGCATTTAGAAAGGAAATTTTCAACATCTTTTGCAGATGCATGTGGTAAAAACAGAGCCTGAATAAAAATAGTTTAACAATGATTAAAAATAATTAATAGCCTGATTGAAAATAATTAATCGTTCACTTTTTTTACTTAATTACATATTTGAACATCGATAATTATGTAATGCGATGCATGAGTTCGATCGATTATTACAATGCAAATTAGTATATTTCATAATTTCAATATTATTGCAGTATATTTCATAAAGCTTTGTGTCAGAGCAGATTCCATATATATTTGTCTCTGACTACAGGCACGGCAAGTTCCTTACGCAAGGGAGTGACACAGCAATAAAAATGATCCGTCATAAATATTCATATTTTCGGCACATTCATCAGTGTCCGCCGAATGTCATTCCACATAGGAAGAGTTACCCCATTCAGTTCTAGCCCCGTCACGCCCACCTACCCACTTAACACCTCTCCAAGATCATCTCTCACGACAGACATCAATATCCGGTCACTTACTGTCGCGTCCCCCCCTACAACCAAAACAGGTCATTAGACCTTTGTGCTGCCAAACTTAAAATATTGGATGTGCCACACCCTATCAAGGATCGAAAAGGGGCAAGTCCGGAAAAATAATTCCAAGTTCCGGAAAGGTCCGGACAATTAGCAATTATTTCGGTCCCTCAACACTTCACTTGGGGGCAATCCTTCATATAATCCCCCCCCCTCGGACTGCGGATCAAAAGGGCTTTACCGTAGTTCCCACCCCCTTCGTTCCTGAAAATAAATGTCGAGAAACAATGGGCTCTGACGGGAGTTTTGGGCAACAGGAGTTTGAAATGATTTGTTCAGAAAGGGATCGGAAACTAAGTGTGAGAGGGGACGTGATCCAGCACTGCTTTCTGTTGGGGGAATACCAACTATTCTCAAATACTAGAAAATGCCATCCTTATAAGATTTAATCTCATTTTTAAAGATGTTTTTATGTAAGTAACTTCTTGTCATAATAGTAGAAGCAATAAAGGTTTTTTTTTTGTCGTTGTGATAAACCATTTCAAAAAATAAGTTAACTATAGATTCCATTCTTATTCTTAAAAAACACACTTTTATGATAAAGTCTTTAAAGAATTTTTATTAATGGTTTTTCATTTATAAGACAAATTATAGTTATTTGAAACATTTAATAATTGTATTTAAAAAATTTCTTTTTTAAAAATATGGAAACACATGTCAGCATTCATAAAATTCATTCAAACGGGAAACATTTAACGCTATTAAACTGTACTTGTACAAATACAGTACATTTTCTTATCCGTGATTCGTTACTCCGACCCATATTGCGAATTATATTATTTGGCGGTGAGTCATTCTTTTATGTTAAAACGCTCTTTCTTTTAGTGCATGATTTCTCTATTTGACATGCCCCTACTCGGCGCATGATTTTCTATTTCCCTGTATATGATTTGTCTATTAGCCGTGTTTTCCTATTTAGTGCCCTAGCAGTATTTCTCCTTAACATATTTTTGTGTTGTCCCCCACATGTAAGAAAAAAAATGTATAATTAGTGATATATACGATACTATGTAGTCCGAATCTCTATAATCCTAGTTCTATATATAGTGGACTAGTATTAGATAACATTAACATACCTCATAATGATTTTTTTTTTAAAGTAGCGAAATCGATGCAATAATCGGAGCTGAAGTCTCTATCGAAATACTGTTTTGTCTTCTATCGAAAACGAAGTCGAAGCTGTATCATTGATAATTCTCAGGTTCATGAACATTTATATGAAAAAAAATGGCGCAATTGGACCACTGATTGAGTGATTGATTACTTGATTTCCGTAATTAAACAATTATTCCTTTTAATCTATACAAAACCATCTGAGAAGCTATCAGTGTGAATAGTATATTGTGCTCATATAAAACAGAATCACCTAAACGTAATTTTAAATTTAAAAAAAAGTATTTGAAACTATTCATTAGAATTCTTTTTTTAAATTTGATTTTCTAAAATCATTATTGAAAAGAATGATTTATAAAATACGAAATAATACTCTACTGGTTTTTGATTCCACCAAGAAAATGTAGGAGCATAGGTATTGATTTCTGATAATTTTTTTTTATATTTTACAGTAAATAAAAGGCATGACAATAAGTCGAATTCATTATTTTACAACATACATCACCAGGTGAAGCAATTTTAATTTAAGCATCTTCCCCTAACGGCCGACTTCTAAGGCGTTTAATTAAGTATTCGTATTAATATTCCAGAAGGCTTGCTTTGCTTTTCCATAGCATTTTACTGCAGTTGGAGTGTGATAGATTACATTGACAAGTTACACACTGAATTAGCAGCCGGTAACATTCGCTGCCCATTCCGAAGATAAAACGGCTACCTAGATTAGTGAGAGCGGATTTAACGTCGCTCATATATCAGATAAAAGCATCGAAAAATAGTCTCCATTTCTCAGCCCCTTTTATAGCCTTTTTCCGAGTCCATAAATTCTCGCATTGTTTCCGGACAAGCAGCTGTCCGACTGGGCACGAATCCGGGCGAAAATTAAAAATATCCTGACTTGTCATATTTCTTCAGACTTGTGGTGCTTTCCGTTCTTCCTTGTTATAAAGGACTGATTTCGTTCTTTTAGTTCCTGATATGTCTAAGGAAGAGAGTATAGACAAAGAGGTGTATTGATTTTGTTAAAAATATAAGCGCAGACAATTGAATTTGATAAAGAAGTGCTTTTAAACTAATATTAAGATCGTTGTTTCAATTTGAACTTTCTATTTGTTAGTTATTTAAGTTTTGATTCTGATGAAAGTAAAAATAGTTTCGTGACAATGTAACACAGTTTTTCAGAAAACAGTTTTTGTATATAACCTGAGATAAGAGCGCTAATCTATAAGAAATTACTTTCATACACTATGCATATTTTGAGACTGTTTTTTTAATAAAAAGTATCTCCATATTTTTTTTTTGAATTTTCCAGAATTAAATTTATATATCTAAATTTGATTTGTGTTCCAAAATTTATTTATCTAATTATTTGTGTTTAATAATTATCGTATTCATTTCTACTCGGATTGTCAAATACACAAACTTCCTTTAAATTAATTTTGTTCAAAATCTGTTGGAAATCTTAAAGCAAATCTTTAATGAGATCTAGTAAAGACCATAACCAAATTTTATGCGACAAAAGTGTTGAAAATATTTTTGAGAGTTCTTGTTCACAGACAAATGAAAATTATTTTCCAAATATTGGTTTTTCAGATTCAAGATTGCGTGAAATACTGAGATCCGTCAAAATCTTTCATTCGAATCTTTTTCACGATTACATGCTTTCTATTCGTATGCTTCATATACGAGAAAATATGAATGCTACTGAATATGAGCGTCTCTCAACCATAGCATTCAATAATGACTACCAAATGTTTAAAAAATATATAAAAAATCGTATTTCACTTAGGGATTCCTTTACCCCCTGAAGTTTCATGGGCAAATATCAGAGAAAAAAAAAGGACAGATTGCCACAATGGGAAAATTTTCATCTTTCCGCTTATCTTTCCAACAAGGAAAGCGTGCGCTTATTCATTCGGTTAAAAAACGGTGAAGACAAGATTGGTGGAGATAAACTGCGCAAGGAAATACTAAAGCTGAAACCCTATTATAGATTTTATCTTCTTGATTGGAATACAATCACAATCGTATGCAATTAAATATGTGAATTATTAGTTTGAGCATTGGTATTATTCTTTTGGGACATTAGACGTTAATGAAATACGATACATTACTATTTATTTGACTTAAAAAAAAATGAAAATGGCAATTTCTACAATTTCAAGTGTCAGATGTTGGCAATAAAAGGATAAGAGAAACGGAAAACGATTGCAAATCTTTTTTATAATGACAATGCATTAAATTCTATCATCTTTAGTCGCATCTTATGAAACATTGAAAAACGATGGCATATTCTTGATTTGATTCAGCAGGAAAAAGGTTTAAAGTTTTGATGCAATTTCTCCAATTTCAAGTGTCAATTCTTCATTTTGAAAGGATAGGTATGAATGGATTGAGGAAATGTTTTTCATTCGCATAATTATGTTTTAAAAGATATAAAAAATATTGATATATAGTTGAGGAAAATTTAATTCGTCAAACTAAATTTGAGGCTCAATTTAAGCACTTAAAATTCAGTATAAATATCAATCTGTCACATATCTTGCGTGATTCAGCCAATTCTAAACTGCGTTTGTAATTTCGGATATTGATTTATTAACTGTCATGAGGTTTGTTTTATGTGTTATGTTCAATAATAAAATAATTTTACAAAAAACAAAACTGCATTGTTCCAAGACAGAAAAATAAAAGGAAAGGTCATCTGTATTTTGTTTTAACAGAAAGAACAATAAAACTTTTAATTCAACTTGACATTTGTATTGAGGCCAGAGATAATTTTGCCCACTATACAAACATCTGACTAGTATACACATGTTGTTACTTATCTATCATATATTTTATGTCAGAAATTTCCTTTCCTATGTAAAATTAATTTCAATTAAAGATTTAATGGCTAGAAAAAATAACTGATTCTCCTCTGTAAAGTTTTAATAATAAATTTTGAATGTATTTCAGTATACAGTACTGTATCGAAAATTACATTTTATTTTTTAATAATAATTTAAATATCATTATTAACAAAAGCAGAAATCCTTTGACTAATCTATCCGAATTTATTCAGCATAGTGTATAAGCCATGCTGTTTTATAATCTTATACTAAATACTCAGAAAATTTGTTCTTGGGTTCTTTTTGGAAAAAAAGCTTTTGGGACTGAATATTTTTTCTAAATCCGAAAACGTTTGTAGGACCGTCGAAATCAGTAAATAAACAAAAAACAATCAAAAAATTTAGTCTATAATAAATAGTAAGGCTTAAAACTTATTCAGAAAATTTCTTGTTTTCCAATAAGCAAAATTTTTCAAAATTTTTTTTATGACAGTAAGCAACAAAATTTAATGAAGAAATTTCTTATTCATCACCAATTAATCATTTTTATTTCTCCTATTTTATCTACATTTTTGTAAATATGTAACAAAAGAGAAAACGGGAAGTTTTTCTCGTTCTTATTTAATGTATTTTGAATTTGACGAAATTTTTGTTTATCCGTTGAATAAATAAAGCAATGTTATAAAAGTTGATCTAAAAAATAGTTTCTTAAAATAGGCTAAGAAAACATTTAATTCAGATAATTTCTTTCATGTGTTCATGGCTTAAAATTGCCGTCTTTTAGAAAAATAATATGAAACTAGATTTGAGGATTATATCCCATAATAAATATACACAGCAAATTTTCAGTGTATAAGTTTGTGAAAACTCAAATTTGATTAATCTAAATAGTGTTAGTTATACTGAAAATGTGTTTGTTGCATTTCGTAGACTTTGAACCCGTAAAGAATTGCGCTTTTATGAATGAAGCAAAATTATTTAGAATTATCTTACAACATGGGCTTTTATGAAATTTATAAATAAAATTCCCATTAACAACTATCTTGAAATTAATAAACCTACCTGAACGGATTACACATTGACTATAACAAGAGTCAAAGAAGATGTTTCATTTAAGCACTGTTCAACTTGAACAAAAATGTCTTCTAACCCAATGACTGGCAATTCACTGTATATGATTATGCGTAATCTAATGGACAGAAAATCCATCTTTGCGTTAAGATGTGTAATTTAATCAAATTTCGTCCCGCTCTAATTGGATGGGGTTTTTCAACCCTGTCGCGAAGGTAAAGCTAAAAGATTGTCTGATTCAACAGACCTTTTAGCAATAATTTAATTGCATTTCTACTTCGATTGCGTCTCTTCGGTGTTTATGAGGAATTTCGGGAAGTGGGGGGATTTTCTTCGAAAACTTTCATTCAGAGGGCGCTGTATTATTGTTATAAGGAAGTTATATTTTGAGAACATTTTTCAATTAATTTGTCTTTAAGGATGTTTTAATATTGCTTCTCATCATTACTACGTAAAAACTAATCATGTGAAATAAATAAAACTGATGTCTTTAGCTTGTATTAAATACGCATTAAACCTAAGCATTGTAGTAAAGTATTTATTAAGGCTTTGGATGCTAACATTAGATTGTATTAGAAGGGCTTTATCCTTAATATCTGTTTATGCAACAGAAATTAAATTTTCTTGCTTGTGTTTTCTTTGAAGAAATGGTAAAACCGTTAAAATATTGTATCTCATTGTTCTCATTTATTATTTTATACACATTTTGTTTTGATCTCATTTTTACAATTTAAAACGCAATTTTTACAAATTAAATTATATTTTTTAACAAATTTAAATTGTAAAAACTTAATTTTTACAAAGATTTCTGCTGGTTATGGTGATAGTATCTTATGCCAATGCAACAATATCTGATTCAGAATGGTATGTAAAACAATTTAGCATAATATGAGCTATAATAGAGTTTCAATATCTGTCTCTTGATTAATACTACAATTTAGTTAACATTTACAGAAGTTTTAAGCATTTAGCATAGAGAAAATCTAAATAAAAGCGGTTTAATAATATCCAAATATATAACAGTAAGAATTAGGATATACGTGCTTGATATCAGCTAGCTTCTTTAAAATCACTGCTTCTTATTATTTCATCATTTTCCTAAATTTTTGCCATTTCTTTCAGCAAAAAAAAAAAAAAAATGTTATTTATGTTTATATACTGTTTAAAAATTTGTACTTATTATACATCTTTCTTCTTTTTAGATTGCCCGATGTCTGTATAAACTACACAGCCTGTTACGGTTACACCACAAAAATTCATCATCATTATTAGCTGGTGCCGACTGAAGTGCCATCTGGTGGACATGAACTTTAATGAATGAAAAGGACAATTTTAATATGGAGAACATATCAACGATTATATATGAACTAGTATCTCCATAAACCTGAGTCAAAGAAGGCATGTATACTTCACTAAGGGATAATTTTCCCTGTTTGAACTTTTTGAAACCCCGTGCATATCGATAGTGAAAGGAGAAACTGATACAAAAACTTGTAAAGAATTGAAGAGATGATTACGAATGGCGGTTGTATTCAACACTAATCAGTTGTGGTAAAGGTGAACATTAAGAGGACTATTCAGACAAGTTCTATAGCCTCAACACATGTCTATGCCAATGGGTGTTGACGTTCAAGAGTAGTGCTAAGAGTGTTAGAGTGTTCAAGGAAAAAAGAAGAAGAAACGAATTAGGAACATTGTTGACGTGCAAGCCGCCTGTTTGTTGAAATGTTACCCGTGTTGCTTATATCATAGAAGAGACCTTTTTTAGAGAGTGTAATGCTCTGCTCACCAACCCCCTAACTTTCATTAGTGTGAAAAGACTGTTATTATTATTATTGTAACACTTATCACTTGCCAGTTTGACGTACGAAATTTTTGACCCACTGTAGTTGGTCTTGATTAGTGATCTTAACACAGGGAGAGTTTGGGAATTTTTTTTACCTACCAAGCTGATGTATTATTTAAAACGGCACATGCCTCACTTTATAACTGCTGCTATGCAATCATGAATAAGATGCTTTTGAATCTCGATATAACATCATACATTTTTTTAAAGAAAAATTGCAAATTATAAAACAAATCTAGATTTTTATTCTAACATCTTGTAAGAGAATATACAATTTTTCTAATTCTACCTATACAATCACCCTTGATTTTTTAATCACTAATTGTCTACTGGCGATTAGTGACATACTGGCGATTAGTGACATAAATAGATAGTGTAGGATTCAAAACAAAAGTTTAGAGTGGGAATCTTAAAAAAAGATTAAACATCATTATCCTTAATATTGAAATATTCCATGATTGGAAATATCTAATGACTTTCTATATCGTTATCCATTAATTTTAAGTGAACTGTTGAGTTAGAATGAACAAGAATTCAGAGTTTACCTGCATTTTTATGTCACGGCTTTTCAAAAATTGACCGTATTTTATAATTTACATAAAATTTTGTATTTCTGTCTTTACATTCTGTTTGTTTATGACTATAAAACAAGGACCTCCTAAAGGCTTCAGCACCAGGTATTTTGTTAGCCTTGCCATTTGAGGGTTATACCTCAGTTGGAAATAAATAACATAGCCAACAGTAGAAAAAAAAAGCCGAGATGCTATTATATCGAGTTTCAATTCCATAGTCAATAAAATATCATCTAAATTTCCTTTATGGCGCTAAAATGAATTGTACTTTTGTAAGCAAATACTTATTTAAAGCAAGTATTTATCAAACAAAAATTTGTGTGTTGTCTACTAGGAATTATTCAACAGTTAAAAAAAAACTACTGTAAAAATGTTTTCTTTGTTGCGCTTCAAATATAAATTTATTTATAATTGTAAATATTGAAATGAAAATGCAATTGTAATCGTTTTCGTGTTACCCAAACTCTTTCACACACAAAAAAGATCACTAATGCTTGTTAGATGGGCAAAATGTATTTGTTCCATGAGAAAAAAAGATTTAAAGGAAAAAAAAAAAAGGTTGAAAAAAACCAACAGCTCTGCACTGTTTACGGCCTTGTGTACTTTTTTTTTTGTTTGCGTTTTGTTAATACGTGTAGGTTCTGCTCAAATCTTTTCTGTCAGTTTTAACTTGTAGCGTTTGAAGAAAACAGTATTGTTATGCTTAATCCCATATCAATAAGTGTATCTCATAAAATTATTTGCAGCTGTGTTTATTCTTGTTTTGTGATTTATTTCTATATTTTGTAGATGCTGACACAATAATAATTCACTATTTTCGTTACAATATGATTATCATTTGATATAAAATCGCAAGATTCAACGGCAAGAAATTTAAATGAAACAAAATAAAGAACACTTCATAACAAACAATTCATGTAGACCAAACATTCACATCAGGCAAAAGATATAAAATTCCCGTTACTTCAACAATCTTTCAGAATTAAAAACATGCAATATAAACCAAACATTCACATAAGGTGAAAGATACAATATCAACGTTACTTCATAATGTTAAATTAAGATAAATTACAAAATTTTGAAATTTTTTAAAGCACTATTTATTTTTTTATACAACTCCATTATAATTATTTTACTTTAATTTTCAGAACAATTTTAAGTAAAAGTTATGTATCATATCTTAATTTGTATAATCAGATTGATTTTTGCATTCATTTATATCTAGCTTGTTCACAAATATTTATTCATTGAATAAAACATGAATTTATTTAATAATCGAATGTAACACGAATTTCTTAAATTATTGAATGATATATGCATTTCAATTTTCTCAGATTCATAAATGAATTCATTTCGGTTTAATAATTCGATAATATTTTTGCTCATTTACTATGTTTATTTGGGATGACATTTTCCTGCAAAATTATTCCCAAACTAATACGGAACAAAATTAGATTTATTTAAATAATTGTATTTTATTATGAGACAAGAACAGCATTTATAACGACAACATATAAAATACAAATTTTCCTTCATAGTTTTGCAAGAAACGGCATTAATAAAGCTAGATTACAAATTTCTATTAGAATTTTAATAATAGTTTCAAATATTCGAAGTCATATACATTTTATATGTTTAAGACTTTATAAGCATTCTTTAAATGCTTCATTATTTACTTAAGAAATTTGCTAAAGTGTTCTCCATAATATAGTATAATTTAGTAAAATTAATGTTTGAAAAGTAAAATTCTTACATAAATAACACTGATTATGTTGTACTATGTCAACTAAATAAAAAAAAATAGTTGAGAAGATGTTGCAGTGGAATAATCGTGTGAGCCCACATCTGCAACTTTTACACCTTACAACTTTTATACATTTTTTGATCATTTGATTTGTGGATCTAAACTTTTTTATCATAACTTAAAAATTATAATACAAAAACAATTTTATATTGTAAAACAAAGTTCGATGATGTTGATTGGGTGAAGAGAGCTGCTAAATGTTCGTTTCCAATTTTCAACCTATCTAGCTAACAGTGAACGGTTGCAGTTTCAGCCCATGACACAAATTGATGGTGTGCAAAAAAATATAATTGTTCCATTTCTACCTTACTTAGCATAATTTCAACACAATTAACTAAGAAAAATTGAAAACAGTTATTTGATTATAAAATGCAACTATTACACTACTTCTTTTTCTTGTATACAGCCGACCACCCCGCCACCACTGAACGTAGCAGTATCGACAGGATTTGTACTGGTTGACTGCGGAATAAGTATTGTCCAACCTTACATTGATCGAACAGTCAAACTAACATTCGTTTCGGGGTAATAAAAAGCTGTCTTTCTCCCCACCCGCACACTCTCAAACAGTTGGAATGAAACTATCAATCTTTAACATCATATCCTTCGGGGTTTTGAGATTATCTGGTACCCTTAGGACTGTACTTAAATCCTTATTTACAATCTTCAGGTCTTTCCTTAACTTTGAGATCTCCATACATTTCATTAAATAGTGGTAAATCGTTCCAATTTCTCCACAAAACTATTACACGACTGTCTGACTTTTGAATAAAATTAAAAATCTGAGTTGTAAAATGACAAATAAACGTTCACCAGTATCCACTTCAAAAATATTTTTGATTTCTATGGTGTATCCTTGATTTAAACGAAGAAATAAAGATAATCTTCTGTCATTTTGACTACTCTTCAAATGAGAGTAGCCAAGGTTGGCCGAATCTCTGAGTGACGTATCCGGAAATAAATAAAATATGATTTAATTCGTAGTAAGACAATGTATCGTTGTTTGAAGGCATTGTCTGCCAAAATAATTACTTGCGAATCCATAATGAATTGCTGAAATAGTGAACTTTGCCAGTCGATTAGTAGTCAGCACTCATATCTGAAATCCTTATAGCATACAAATTCAGATAACTAGCAAGCAAATAAAATCATGGTTATTAGGTTTCATGAAATAAACCACTATGGCATAGAAAATTTACAAATTATCTACAAAAAAAGCAAATACCATTTATCTAACACAATGCTATTAAAACCATAAATGCTTTATGGTGGTATGCATTTTGTCACATGATAGATATCACAAGAAATGCTAACGCAATTCTCCATCATACAAAGGCGTATGTAACACAGAGGAAATTTAAATTTATTTCGAATGCTAATATTGAAGAAAACGAGTGAAGGACAACTTTGAAAGCTGTGTTTAAGATTTATAACTTCTCTTCATGACATTGTTGACTTTCGTATTTGTAATATGGTATCATTATCCATATTTTCCATGCCTTTGAATCACCAGGAATACCTATGTTTTATCATCCATTAAATTGTCTTTTATAATGGATCAATAAATATTTAGTAGTATACGTAATTTCAAATTGCATTAAATAATTTAAATGTGGCCCACCAATTCTAAAGGACGCTTGTGTAATGCTTTGGAATCTTTTTTTTTCTGAATTCAAATATAAATTCTCAAATTTTTAGTATTTGCAGAATTTTTTTACCAACAGTATAATTAAATAATATTTAAACAAAGGAACATTTCCTCACTACATTCCAAAGAAAATAAGTTATTCAGAGAACGGTCAGTAAAAGATTTCCTGTAAAAGGTTTCATATTATGTATTTAATATAATATTAAGTTGAAAAAAATATTATCGCAGATAAAAGGGATCATGGCTCTAAAATACTATAGAGTGATAATTAGTTTCTAAAATGACACATATTTATTGTAAAATAAATGCATTAAAAACAAGAAAAATCAATTTTGTTTAGAAACATAAAATTTATATAAAGTTCAAAGAGTTTTAAAGTTTAAAATGTACAATTTAAATTTAAAATAGCTTTTCACATAAGTATAAGTATTTACAAAATTTTAATTCCCCGATAACCCAAAAATCTATATTTTTATAACTACTTACACACTTTCAGGAAGTAAACAAATGCTCTACAGTGCTTGGCAACATAATTATTACACTAAGACTACGAAAAATGATGATGAAGTATCTGGAATTCGCAAAACAGTTAACTGTATTCCACCACCTGCCATGAACAACTAACCACAATAACGATTTGCGGAATGTTGTGAGAAAATCCTCCTTCAGCTCAAACTCAAAAAGAGAAAATAAAACCTTTTCCACTAAAAACATTTTTAAGAACTATAATTTCTGTTAAAACCCCAGCATTACACTAGGGTGAGAACTGTAATTTTGGTGAAAGGCAGGGAAGGAAAAGGAGGGGAGGTGCAGGTGTTTGTCCGTTTCAGGATTCACCTCGACTCACTGAACCAACAAATATTCCGAGAAGATTGGAGTCTTGGGAAAAAATTTGTTTATTTTAGGTTAGGAATTTTTTACTCTCAAAGTATATTATTATTTTATTGTGATATTTTGTTACAAACTGGCAGTAGAAACAGATTGTTTAAAAAGAATCCAAACAGAAAGCAGACGATTTATAAATTTTTGCATTATTTTTAAGTTTTATGCGTCAAATAGGTCACAATCCATAAAAAAAATTAAGATGAACGATAGAAAAAAGTTCTTTAATAGAATATACACTATTTACATTAGATTATTATAAAATATTCAAAATCTCCTGGGAAATATAAATTTCGAGCAAAAATGTTGAAAATCTTCAGAAAGATATAAATTTCGAATAAAAATTGTTTGAAATGTCATTTAAAAACATATTTTTAACTTTTGATTTATAACGATGTAAGTAGTTATGTAATGTGCTTATTCAGACAAAATCTCTTAATACATTTAATGATATTAAAGAAATAAGAGACAAAGAGATAAATTAAAAATTAATAATTTAATTGAAGTAAAAAATCAATTTAATTAGAATGCATGAAATGGAAAGTAATGTATATTTAAAACATTTTAATACATGTAAGAATATTTTAAACATTCATGATCCTTATAACTTAATTTGAAACTTTGAATTATTTTAAGCTTGGCTATGAAACCATTTGAAATACGTAGAGTTGAGTAAAAATTAGATCAATAAATTAGATCAAAATTGATTGTTGTTTGTTAATACTATATTTTTTATTCGGAAACAAGGAAGAAAAATTCTGTCAAATTAGAAATGAACGAAAATGTCTGTGACAAGCAGTATGCCAATAATTTCATCATAACAATATGGCTGGGGGAAAATACCTTGCCTTTCTTTAATGCACGAAAAAATATTTATACTTAACTTTAGAATAGCTGTAAACGAACTTGATGGCCACTTTGAAAATAAAAAGATGTCAAGTTCGCAAATCGCAATAGAAAATTTAAATTGGTTCTCAAGATGCCATTCTTTCATCAAATAATCTCAGTTTCATTTAAATTTTAATTAACTGCTTGAGTTATAACATTTTCTAGTGTCAATTGCATTCCCATATTTCTTACAATTCTGAAGAAATATGGGAATGATCATATGATCTGCATGATCATATGACTTGAATTGAAATAGGTTTAAGTTAGGAATTTATTTTTTGGACTTCATTTACTTATTCTCTGGCGGAATTGGTATCCCAATATATTGATATACAAATCACTAATGCTTGACTATCATTAATAATCTTTCCTAATATTACTCTGAATTGGAATGTTGTCGAATGATTCAATTATAGAATTTCGTATTAATTGTAGATAACAAAAAACAATTTGGATAAAAATAATGATTCGAACTGGTGCAAATGTGCTGAAGAAAACCCCCCTACAATTGCTGAAACAAATAAAGAATTGTTAATTTGGAGCTTTGTATTCAGCATCGCTCAACAAATTTTTAAGAAAACCTACAAGCATGAATAATATATAAATTGACTGTTAAAAATAATTACCGTTAGCAGCAATTTATGAATTTTTTAACTGCTATTGTTGAAATTAAATTATAGATAAATGGAATTTTTTTATATTTTTTCTGCTGATGTGATTAAAATATAGAGGATTTTTTCCCATCACAGTTAGTGTTATTAAATCGATTAATATTATCAAATTCGATTAAACGATTATCAAAATTATTAAGTCCTGAAACGATAACATTAAGCAGTAGCTACTGTATTTTGATTCACTGATACCACAACTATTTCTGCTTTATCAGACAGCCACAGAAAACAACAATAAAATAAGACAGTTACATCCTACAGAAAATCCGCCATACATATTTTTTAAAAACAAAAAACCAGCAAAAGGCCTCAGAACCTAAAATAAGGTTTGTTCGAGATCCACTTAAAGGCACCCCCCTCCCGACCATCTCCACCCCCTCAATGCTGAGTGAAATCACAAACGATAGCGAAATGATAGGGGGATAAGAACCACAACAAATGAAGACAGGTCCGGAGGGATGAGAATCCGGTAATCCGGGAAGTGTACATCCCTTGCCAGATCAAATAAAAGGGAATTTGTGCGGGGAAAGGTGTAGATTATTGTTCGAAATGGAAGACACTGCTGCGGGAGGGAGCTCTTATTAAGGATCTGCCTCTGGAAGGAGTTGTTGGGGACCCGATGCAAAACCAAAGGCGTTCTGATAGACTATCTCCGGAAGAAGTTTAAATGCATCTTAATTGCATTCATAAACAATTGAATTTTGATTGAACCGCAATTGTTTTATCAAAACTGAAATTATAGATAGCCTAACATCCAGAATCTTGTCAGTTTTCCATCCTAATGAATTCTTTATAGATAAAAGCATGAATTGATCTCAATCCTTTTAATTATTATCATCGATGTAACTGTGCCAGAATTTATTCAAATGATTTAGAAAGAAAATAAATAAATAATTAGGAAAATCTTGCGATTTGCATCAACCTTACAAAATATCAAACAGGGTTATTTGAAAGTTATCATTATGTTTTTACATTTTCTATTCTCAATTATGTTCAGTATTACGCGAACATGCTTGCAGGTTTTTGGAAACAAAATGAGAAGCTAAGAACCTTTGGTTGCTTATTGTTGTACCATTTTGTAAAAAAGTATAAACCATAAAACAGAATCCCACCTCTCTGAGAAGGTTAAATATTTCTGTCTGCTTCAGCAACAACAGCTAGTAAATCGAGTCAGCTATACCCATATATTATATAGCAGGATTGAGTTGCATTAGTTACTCCAGGATTAAGTTACATTAGTTTAGTAATATTTTGCATTCTGTAGACGGGATAGTAAAAATATTGAAAGTCGCTTTAGAAGAAAAATTTTCACAAGATTAAGATGCATACAAACCTCATTTGTGCATTTACTTTTTTCATCAAAGTTAATGTAATGAAATATATCGTGAACCAATAGCTATTTGTCGCTAATACAATTTAATATAGACTCTCAGTCTGCATTTTCTTCAGTCATAATGCATATTTGAACTCATAATTGAGAAACCAACTTCAATAAGCTAAGTATAAAACAAGCTTCTTTGTCGCAGTCTTTGTTTTCATTCATGTCTGCATGATAAATTTTTGAAGCAGTATTAAGCATGAAACTCTAATAAGTCCCCTGTTGTGTTATCAAGGCATTGTTATTTGTATTGTGTAAGCAACAATACAAATGATGTAATGACAATCTGAAAAAGAAATAAAAATTATGTTGTTGACTATCCAGTTGAAATATTTCCCAATAGACTTAATAGATTAATAGAGTATTAATATCAGATACGTTTCACAACTAAACTCTGGAAGAAGAAAATGTGGTTTTAATGGGAAAAAAGAGGGATCATGTCGCAGATTTGGTGGTACAAATGGATTTTGATTGTATGAGAAAGACCATATGCAGAAGGTTAAATAATCTGTGAATTATCAACAAGAGCATGTTTCTAAATGTAAAAACTGTGAAAGAAGTATCACTGAAATTTTCAAATACTTTTTTATAGCATATTTGCATGTTATGAACCTCAGGCTACTAGCGAACAATAGTCATAAAAAAGTGTATTAAAATGCGATCTATGGAATGTAGTTATTAAGCGAAAATTGGAAATCCAAACATACCTGTTGGATTTTTCGTTTTCTAACTATTGCATTTACATGTTTGTGAAAGTACAGATTATCCTCTTACTTGGTTTGGTTCAAAATTTCTAAGGTGTCTATACTTCAAATGTTAAATCTATGAATATTTAGAAAATTTTATGTCTTGCTTTCTTTGTTTTGTAGTTACCTAGTTAACTTATATTCGGACAGCGAGACAAACAGACCTCATTTAATTGAATTTCTCTCAAAATGTGATGTAAAGACCATATATTAAACTTCATATGACTATTTCAAAGCACTTTTGAGTTACAATTTTCAAAAGACAGACACAAATAATATCAAAATATAGGATTTTCAGGCTCTGAAATGTAAAGATTCCTCAAAATATGGAATTCGAATTTTTCTAACAGTTAGCTTTTAGTTAACAATTTTCACTTTACATAGTTTATATGCGACAAAAAAAATTGTTAGTTTTTTTATCATGAAGGTAAGGTCCTAAGTATATTTTTTCACTTGTTAATAGATATTTCTATTTTAAACAATTTAAGCTTTTAAATGACAATTCTATCTTTTATAAATCAATTACTATCATCTTCTATTAAAAATAATTTCTTTAACAAGGGCAATTTATTAACTTGTTCGGTTAATTTAAATGCTTTTTACAACAGAGTTATGAAATAATAGTGTATCCACATAAAAAAAATCCAGCTATATATTTGAACAAGGAGAGAAAAAATCATTCCTTTCAGAGTGACGAAAAGATATGTCTCTTATTTTGAAAGGAATGAATTATAAAGAAATAAGCTGAAATGTTAATTCAAAATTTTTGTTGAAGTACATGAAAGCTATTAACTTCTTCACATACAATTACTAGTCTAACTCGTGCATACAATGACTGGTTAATTTAATTTTAAATCTGAAAAAAAGTATAAGTATTAGACAATTTAAAATACAAAAATTATCAAAAAGACTTCAACATCCCATATGCTCTTATATTATAGCCGAAGTCAAAATAATAAATGTTCCAAGTATGATATGCCATTGATTAGAATGCTGAATAAATTTGAAAGTCATTGGATTAGCTTATCCTCATCGACTGCTCAAATACTTGGTTATGATGTATATGGGAGTACTTTGTGTAAAAATATAAGATTGACGAGATTAAAATCATTTCGTAATTAGTATACCTAATTAGCATACTCATACTTGTAATTAGTATGTATCCCTATCATAAAGGAGCTATTTTCCAAGAACTGAAATTGCTTGGGCATTTTTGGCGCTTTCCAGTTTTATTCGCTGTGTTCAATATCCAGAAGTCCCCCTGTGTCTGCTACACGTCCCTTGTCGAACAAGATCTCTTCGCATTTCTACGAGCCAATCGTCGCTCCAAATATTGCCTCTATATTTGCAGCCAGCGTGATTATTCGAACCCTAAAGGAAACAATCACCGTGTGCCAAATTAATTCGTTTTGAATCTTGATGAGGCGTTTAGTGTCCGGGATCCTATCTCCCCGTCACACAACGCTTCTGTCGTAAAACACAACGCATTCGGATTGCTGGTTTGGCCCCTGCCCATGTTATTCGGTTTAATTTTACGACTGCAGCAGTAAAATCTCCTGGTTCGGGTTTATCGACTACACAGTTTCCATCTCCAAAAGGTGCACCAGTGATGCGGTAATAACCTTGTTTGGCGAGATAAGAAACTCTGCCGTTGTATGTGGGTTGGAATTATTATGAATTTTAAAAGGTAGTGGGAGAGGGACTTTAAGAGTCGGGGGAATGGCATGATCAAATGCTGCCCCTAAAGGTCTTTTGTTTGGGGTGAGTTATGTTTATGTGCAGTCCGTGTGGTGAAGTGATTATAAGTTGGGAATGTTTCATTACGTTACCGTTTGTTCTTTCATAGGTTGGAAATATCACCCAGGATGGTGGAGTGGGGATTGTTTCTTTGTCATAAGATTCGAGAAGAACGATGCAATTTCTTGGAGATTATATGACTTATTTCTTCAGGAAAAGGTAGAAATTTTCGCTATATATGAAAGAGTGTTATCTCTTCATTCGTACTACTTAAAGGGGAATGAAACAGATCGAGGATTATTATACAGCCATTCTATTTCTAGAATTATTTCTAACATTTGTTGCATTCTTGATGTAATTTTTCTTAAGGCCGATGTTTTACATAATAATGATTTTTGAGACACAATTTTTGTCAAAAAGGTACCGAAACAAAAATTTAATATTTTGAAGAATAACATCTGAGAGATTTTCAAAAGCAATAACATTTTCATGTCAAACAGCACTTACCTATCCATTTGTCACTCATTAATAATTCATTTTTTCCCCTTAATTTCGTCTTGAAATTTTCTATTCCAACTTTAAATTCAGGCAAACTTTCTTTACACTAAAAATATTTTAAATTCTGAAAAAGAACTTTTTTTGAAAATTTCAATAACAAGATTAACAAATTCGAATATAAACCATATTAGGTTTATAACCTCAAAACCAGGTGATTCTACGTCTGAAACCAGGTTCCACTGCAAAACCACCAGCTAAGGTATTGCCATCAGAATGTGACCACAGTTCAAAATTCTCAATCTCTATATAGCCCTAGTGTTTCTTTAAAATTGGATGTCAATATAACTAAGCTAAATCACATTTTAAATTCAGGCTGTTTATAAATACTAAGGCACGTGACCGAAACAAACAATATAAATCGTAATAGAATCGAATTTGAGGTGGTATTAGAGCAGTATTTCTCTATAACAAAAACTCGGATCAATCAATTTGAAGGAAAGAGAGAAGGATATGTATGGGAAGGGAATGCAGATCGTCTGTCCACATTCATATTTGCAGACAACAAGCATCCAAATGGGAAAAAAATTAAAAACATAAAAGTTTTATACACAATTCATCATTTAATAATCATAAAAACAATCGCAATTTAATACAATATACATGATAGGAAGTTAGGATTATCCAGTGGTATCTGTGTAATTAATGATCAAAGAATCTATGAAAGATTATGCTAAAGCTTGACAGGGCCGTGGTGGCCCGGTGGTAAAGTCTCGGCTTCGGAACCGGAGGGTTTCAGGTTCGAGACTCGATTCCACGAAGAACCGTCGTGTGAGGGGGTCTGTTGCACGTTAAATCTGTCAGGCCAAATGTCCTCCCGCTGGTGTGGCGTGGTGTGGAGAGGGGGGTGCCAGTTCAGGTGTCGTCCTCGTCATCTGACCGTGGTTCAAAATTACGAGGTCCATCCCAAAATAGCCCTCGTGTTGCTTTAAAAAACGGGACTTTAATATAACTAAACTAAAGATTGACAGCTATGTTGAAATAGTTGTTTCAAGAATAATTTTTGTTATTTCCAAATGGACATTTCCGATAGGTGTTTTTAACCCTCTTTTTTTTCTTTCCTTTGTGCACGTTAAATCCTTCGGTGCCAAACGTCCTCCCGGTGGTGTGGTGTAGAAGTTTGGACAGGGGGGCAGCTCAGGTGTCGGCCTCATCATCTTACCGCGGTTTAAAATAGCCTAGTGTTGCTCTAAAAACGGGACGCTAATATAACTAAACTAACTTTTCTTTCCTTCTCTTCTCTTGTCGTAATTGGAGACAAATATATTTAGATACTTAATTTTTTTTTTGAAATGTTGCAACATTTGGTGTATTTCAACGTTTTTAACATAATGCTTTCTTTAATATCAGATAACGTGACACTATTTCAGTGTTATCCAGCAGGTGGTTAATGATACAAATTTTTAAAAAAAGTTCCTCTTTTATAAAACATCAAATTGAAACATAATTTTTAACTAATCTGAGTTAGAAAAAAAATCGTTAATCACTCGAACTCTGGCTTCATTGTAACTTACAATTATGAATCGCGTTGACATTATTTTTTTCATTGAACAAAAGTACTGCATCGGTTCATTCCTTTCAGAAAATATATAAACTAAAAATACTTTACAACGCCTTTCCTTTCTTCTGCTTTTTGCTTTCCGAGTTGATTCTCAGCATTGCTTTAACAAATAAATGTTAACAAAAAAACAAACAAAAAAAACAATTGATCTATTTCCTTGAAATTATAAAGAATAAAATTCGTTAATTCTCTATGTCTATTTCTTCAAGGTATACTTACATGCATGTTTTACAAAATGTTTACATGTTTTTATGCATATATTTCGATGTCCTAAAAATAATATCCTAATTATTTTAACTCTGGCTGTTCTTTCATTTCTGAATTGCTTTTATTTCACCACAGTGATTCTTTAACAGGAACTGAACCAAAACGTTGCGTTGGCAAACTCCTTTCTGAAACTATAAAAGTTCAAAATGCTTTCACATTATCTTTTTTTTTCTCTCAAATACAACAAAGACTCATCAATGAGATGCGTTATGCTTTTGAAAACTTTTCAAAGAAACCCTTATAATAGATAAAAATTTAAATATGTTCTAACATCATGATGAAATAATAATGTTACTGAAATTCACGCTTACTTCTCCTTAAATTAAAGATGTTTCACAGACACACAGAAGTGCCCGAACGTACAGATACAGAAGCGCATAAACACACACAATGAAATCGAAACTCAGAATGCAATAAAAATGTGTTGCAGTCTTTGATGTTTCCCACAATTTCTTATAGCTTAAGAAAATCGTTCTATTCATGAATATAACATAATATCAGATACAAAATTGTATCATCTTAACAAAGATAATCCTATTAAT
The DNA here is from genome assembly GCA_026543055.1 of Argiope trifasciata. Classification (NCBI taxonomy): domain Eukaryota; kingdom Metazoa; phylum Arthropoda; class Arachnida; order Araneae; family Araneidae; genus Argiope; species Argiope trifasciata. Next base: position 1,401,911 of record JAPMOQ010035930.1, read on the forward strand.
GAACACAAAAATGCAATAGAAGGAGAAAAAATACTAAATCATCTGATTTTAGCCACTTGAATAGCTCTAGCTGATATTTAAATTTTTTCCGTTCCAAATCAATCCTATTCCTCGAGAATTTCCCACTGTCACACCAACAATACAACCGTAAAGTCATAATGGTTGAGCCAATCACTGCTACAAAAAAAAAAAAAAAATAAGGGGAAAATTGCCGTCTAACTAGGAACTTCCCAGAAACTGAGAAAATTCAAAATCAAAAATCTTTCGTCTAGAATCTGGAAATAAATTTTTTCCTAATCATCAGTCAAATTCACATCACGTATGATGCACATTAAACTACGGGACCTTAAGCTTAGCATTCCACGCTCCCTTTTAACATGTTGACAGCTGCGTGACTCACTCGTGGTACACACCTAATATCTCATTGTATCGAAACACTTATCTAATTAGATAACCCCCCTCTCTACTATAATTAAGTGATAGTAAAGAAGAGGTCATCTGATTAGGTAGACGGTCAGAATATCAGGCGAGATTCATGGCAGTAAACATGTTAATTTACTAGCAAATAAGCTTAAACAATAAATAATTTAACTGAAAATGTAAAGATTAATAACCGAATTAAGATTGACTTGATTCTTTAAACTGAACCTTCAAATCGTGGTCTATAAGTAATCTTACTAATATTAGTTTTCTGTATATACAGGTTGGCCATAATTAAATTGACTGTGCTCACAGTCTTTTGTAGCGCGATCTATTTGTGAGAATGAAGCCACATTTTGTTGGAAGATTTAAAAAAACGGGGGACGAAGGATTCCGCGAAAAAAAAAATAGTTCCAAAAGTCACCGCTAGAGAAATATATGGCGCTGTGTAATAGAAAATAGAGTGTTAACAAATGCAAATCAATACGGAAATAAAATTACCTTTTATTTTGAACATTCAAATCATATTCAATGTGGCTGCCGTGTTTGTGGACAACATATTGTATTCTGTGCACATTATTCAGGAATCACCCTACAGTCCGTGATATATATATATATATATATATATATACTGGGATAGCAATATGCAAATATACAGATGGCAGTAGTATCGCAGCGAAAAAGTATAAATGCGCAACTCGTTTTCCAGAGCTTTCATTTGTGTTCAAGTTATTCATGTGAACAGGTGTTTCGTGATTTATGGCGGCACGACGAGAATTAACAGACTTTGAACGTGGAATGTTAGTTGGAGCTAGACGCATGGGTCATTCCATTGCGGATATCGTTAGTGAATTCAACATTCCGAGATCCCCAGTATCAAGAGTGTGCCGAGAGTATGAAATTTCAGGCATCCCATCCCATCATGGACAGCGCAGTGGGCGACCACCTGCACTTAACGACCGAGACCGCCGACGTCTGTGTAGAATGGTCCATGTTAATAGACACGCAACACTTCGTCAAATAACTGCAGGAATCAATGTGGGACGTACGAGGGACGTGTCCGATAGGACTGTGTGGCGAAATTTTTCTTCCTTGGGCTATGACAGCAGAAGACCGACTCGAGTGCCTTTACTGACAGCACGACATCTCCTGCAGCGACTCTCCTGGGCTCGTGAGCATATCGACTGGTCCCTAGACCAGTGGAAAACCGTGGCGTGGTCAGATGAGTCCCGATTTCAGTTGTTACGAGCTGATGGTAGAGTTCGAGTGTGGCGCAGACCCCACGAAGCCATGGACCCAAACTGTCAGCAAGGCACTGTTCAAGCTGGTGGTGGCTGCATAATGGTGTGGGCTATTTTTATATGGCATGGACTCGGTCCTCTGGTGCAATTGAACCGATCATTGACTGGAAAGGGTTATGTTCAGCTGCTTGCAGATCACTTGCAGCCATTCATGGACTTCACGTACCCACACAACGATGGGATTTTTATGGATGACAATGCGCCATGCCACCGGGCCAGAACTGTTCGCGATTGGTTTGAAGAACATTCCGGACAATTCCAGCGCATGATCTGGCCACCTAGATCGCCCGATATGAATCCCATCGAGCATTTATGGGACATCATCGAAAGGTCCGTTCGTGCCCAAACTCCTGCACCATCCACACTTTCACAATTATGAACGTCTATACAGACAGCATGGCTCAATATTCCTGCAGAGGACTTCCGACGACTTGTGGACTCCATGACACGTCGAGTTGTTGCACTTCGCCGGGCAAAAGGAGGACCGACACGATATTAACAGTCATCCCATGACTTTTGTCACTTCAGTGTGTGTGTGTATATATATATATATATATAACTAAAGCCTATATTGAATTTAAAAACTATGTCTTAGGATCATATGGGTTTCATCTTCCTGAACATTTAAATAAATAGAGGACAATTAGACTCGAGCGAAGGTACGAGAAACACATTAATTTTATTAATTTTTTTTATTTAGCCTCATTAATTCATTATTTTTTTTTTGTTTGGTGCTTATTGAATGTCCCAAAGCTTTCAAAATGAATTAATCTTGGAGCAAAAATCAAATTAATTCAAACGCTTTGATCAAAAAGTAAGATGTAGTGTTTCTATTAAATAATTAAATAATAAAATTTGACGTATCAAACTAAATATGCTATATTTCACTAATGTAAATAGAGCACTCGTTTCATTCACATTTCATTGTTATCTTTAAAATATTTACAATATATTTTGCTACTAAATAACAGTCTCTTCTTAAACAATTGCGATTTTATCAAAGCATAATTGCATCATAATTCATAATAAAATATTTCATAATCATTTTTTACCTAGCAAATATAAATTGCTTTATAATAAATAGAAAATATCCTATTATATTCTTATATATAAATATTAAGTTGGAGAAAGAAAAAAAATCATGGATTACATTTTAATTCCAGATTCATTTCTCCATTTCAATTTTCCTGCAATGAAAGTCAATAAACATTCAATTAAAATTTCACTTAATTAGTTTTTAGCTTGACTAACAGTCTGGATCCTTGTTGTTATAAATCAGTTCTTTAGAAGGAATTAAAATTCGCTTTTCATTTCTCTTTATGCATCAGAGTTATGCAAAAAGATCCAAATCGTGATTCTATTCAGCATAACGAAAAAAAAAATTTATTCGTATAAAAAATGTTATTGGAATTTGCAAGATAATGTTCAAAATCTATTTATCCCGATATTTAAACTAGAGACGCGAGACCGTATAAAACAAAACAAACACTCAACTGAAATTGTACGATGAATTAATAATAAAAAAAATGCCCGTCGCAAACTGAGAATTCATTATACAAACAAATAAAGTCAAAAGAAAACAAGATCTAAAAGCTAGATTACAAGATAGAACGTGTTCAAATTCGCTCTTTCTTCTCGTAAGATGAAGAAAGGAATTAAAAATGAGAAAAAAAACGCACTCATAGAAATACTCTTTTCAAAGATGAAAATAAAATCCCATTTATATGAAAATTGTCAATTCACACTCGGTTTTGTTTCATTTGTTTAACTTCTATCGAATGAACAGTTGAAAACTGTTCGCAAAATTTAACTCGCTCTTTGTAGGTCGGATTCCTTCCAGCATCCTTATATTAAATGTTTTTCTGGTTGATATTCATTTCGAAAAATATGCTGAAGCTAACATTTCGGAATTTAAAGCTTTATTTAAAAATAGATGAATAGAAAATCACATGAAGTTTTTGTATTTAAAAAACCACAACAAAGTGCTACCCAAGAAACAACACAAACCTACTGTCTCACAATAATAAGTCAAATTTTGAAAAAAAAAAAAAAAAATTGAAATTATCATAATAATTAAAAGAGGATTTTTAATAGACTTATTATATACGAATATAATCATATTAATTTAAAATTGACAAATACTCCAGTTTTGGTAAAATATATTTAAAAAAATTTATTAAAAAGTATTAGTAATAACAGAAAATAAACAAGGTAAAGATTTAGATTTAATTTCTATTATAATAATATCGTTTAAAGTGCACATACACACTTGAAATTTCGAAAATCTTTCAAAATATCTATTTTTTATTGCATCAGAATTTTCTCTGATCCTTTAGCTTTCAAACGATACCAAGATGTTGTCACTATTCAGGATATTTCTCGAGTTATAAGGATTTTTTTTACATCTCTCATTAAAAACTCTAGCTTTGTCTTGTTAAAACTCATTTTATGAAGAATGACATTTTTTCAATCTTCTTTTTCATTAAAACAATCATTACAAGAAATTAAACAAATGCAATTATTTATATATAAAAATAATCTGTATGAAACAGTGGATATTTTGTGCTTAGATTAAAGGACCATGGTGGCATAGTGGTAAGGTCTCGGTTTGGGAACAGGAGGGTTGCAGGTTGAGGACCGATTCCACCAAAGAGCCTCCGTGTGAGCGGGTCTGGTGCACGTTAAATCCGTCGGAGCCAAACATCGTCCTGCTGGTGTGGTGTGGAAGTTTGGCGAAGGGGTTATAAAATTAAATCTTTATAGCTATTTAAAATTTCAGACACAATCTCACTTTTCCTATTAATCGTTGATGAAGAAATTGTTAAACCTATATGTTTTTTATAACTTGATTGAGGCAGACAACATGAAGACTAATATTAGACATTATTTCCAACTAGAATTTGTATGTATGCAAATTAGAATGTAAGGTATCATGTTTCAAAAAATAGGCTAATTAGCATATAAAATATTAATTAATTAATTATAAATTAGCACAATATAGTGTTTTTACTTACTGAAGTGAGTTTAAACATATATTGATGACCCACAGCGAAAAAACTGAGCTTTTAAACTTAAAATTTAAAAAAAAATCTTCTAGTATGTTCGTACACCTGAAGCATAAATTAAATAAAAGAATCAACATCAAATCACTCAGAGAAATTTAGCAGTAAGTTATTTAGAAATTTGCTTAAAACTAGGTATCATTTACTCAGTTTATAGTTTAGTGCTCAAATTCTTACGAATAGTTCTTATCAAAAATTCTCTTAAGAGATTTTGCTAGAAAAAAATGACTGATTCCGATTTTCATGGAATTTATTTCATAAATTTATGGAATTTATTTTATAAATTCCACAAAAAAAAGATATTAACAGTTTTAAAAAAAATAAAATTATGTTAAAATAATTAGATCAAATTCATTTTATATTTCAAATTTTAAAAGATTTATACCTTAATTTAAAGTTTTACAGATAACTGTTTCAAATATGCCTATTAGAAGTAAAACTTTATTACATTAACTATAATTTTCAGCTTCCCAAATAATTTTATTACCTTTGAAATCGTATTCAACTCTGAATTCATAGTAGAGTAACCTTTCGATTTAAATCTTAGGTGTTTAAGATTCGACTTGGAGAATGATTTTTTTCTTATTGTCTTCCTTCGAATGATTTTCATGTCATAGTTTTATTTTCTTAAATATTTCTCATTAAAATGACAATAAGCAAAAAAAATTTTTTTTTTAATCTTTGCATCCGTATTTTTTAATAGTTGACTTTATCCCCTCTCAAAATGAATATATCAAATACAAGACAACGGTAAATTATTTTCTTTAAGTTTGATCAGAAAAAAGTCACAACCCATTATCGTAAAAATGCAGCCACACGTTTTGATATGATAAATTCAAAGCGACTCAGATTTGATTGAGAAAAAAATTTCTTTAGATTTTCTCCAGTACAGATAATAATGTAAGATATTTTGTTAAGTTGTTCAATGAATAAAAATTTTCAGTGTGCAGATCTGGGAAAACCAACACAGCTATACATGTGCAGTTTACATCTGAGTGGGCAAACAAATTCTGAAGAAGGGCTAATAGATGGTGAAACATGATTATACTTGCTGTGACAAGGACCTTTTGTGACTATATCTTAATAAGCCAGTACCAGCAACTGAGTAGTAGTGATCATTTTTGTCAAGTGATTGTAATACGCGACTACGAACCCTAACGTCGCAATTTCGATCCTAGCCAAAACAAATCGCTACTTTGGTGACTTAATGCAGATGTCATGGCACCCCTTCTTGGCATGCTCTTCACGCAGATGTCATGGCAACAACTACTTGCAGCAACCACAAGTCGTCAGACTCGCTTGACGTAGCAACCAAAATGACATCAAACTCACTTGATGCAACAGCAACAACTCACACACGCTCGCCATAAAGCTAAAATAACATTCTTCTCTCCACAGACTCACTGACGGTGGTGGGGAAGTATTGTGGTGGTATCTTAAGCCACGAGATAGTTGTGATCATTTTGTCTAGTGATTATGTTACGCGACTACGAATATTAACTTCGCAGGTTCCTAGCCAATCCATCCGTTGTAATCTTGATAATACGATTCGAAAGTTGTTGGTTGCTCGGTACTTTTGGTGAAATAGTAATTACATTTTTATATGTGCTTTACAGGTTTGCAAACACAGTTAATATTCTAACAAAACTGATTTGAATTCTTAGCATATTATTTGGCATTAGAAATATCCTGTTTGGATCATAGAATTGAAGAATTTCATTTGTACCCGCCCCCGCTTGCATTTAGTTCCCGCAAAGCACATGAAAACGAAGGTTCGAAAAACGCAATCTCCATACGTATCACTTACTCTTTATGCAAATCAGAGTCAATAAAACGACTTGTTTTCCACCGAGACGATGAAAGGGAGGCCGAAAGAATTTTTAATTTCGAGCACCCGCAAGACTTTTTCTACCGCCTCTGCTAATTCCGGGAGGTGAAAAAATTATAAATATTTAAAATTTCGATGTTTACAGACAAAAAGAGAGGAGTGCTGATTTCCGCCATTCATTCATACAAACGATTCGTGCGTGCATGTGTGCCGAGACTTTTCAATACCTGTTCCGTCACAGATGATTAGCATTCAGCAATATGGATTCAAATTCCGAAATATCAAAAGATGAAAAGATTCGGTAAACATCGGGGGAATTTATTTTCCAAAACATATTTTCCTCAAAAGCGAGCCCACGTGAGGCACACTTTCTTATGTTTTTGATTGGTATGAGCTGTGTAGACTCGGTTTTATATACTGTACTTATGGTAAAGAACACTTGAATTTTAATGCAAAGTTTAGTAGTTTTTTTAATCTCTTTTTTCTTCTTTTTTGTGGCTTATAATTGTTTGGCAATGGAAAATAAATGTGTATTGGGATTCATTGCTTGAAGCGCCTCTTTGATAAAAAAAAAAAATTGCACAGAAAAAAAAAGATTTTAATGAAATTTATGTTAAACTCTACTGTGATTTTTTTCCCTTCATATCCAATGATATCTTGGGGATGTATTTTCCTGAAATGGATTGTCAAATCTACACAAATAAAAATGCCTTGTGCTCTGCCTTACCACTCCTCCGATTCCGGTACAACTTCGACTACTTATTACTTGCTGTTCCCGGATGGTTATAGGTATTATACAATAATCTAAAATATAAAAAAAATATTTTCAGATCTATTAACCATGGATTAACCGCCAAATAATTCGCCAAATAGACACAACAGATTAAGCAAAGAAGCCAAATTCAAGCTAGACGTTAATATTTCGTAGCTGTTATATGTAAGTGCTATATAAGTCCATCTCTGAGGTAACAGTTTTATTATAAAGTATGCGAGAAAGTTTGAGGGGAATCAATCATATAGCTTTGAAATTTGAACTAAACATTTAATAAAATTTTAGCGCTTTTTGTACTAACTTCTGAAAATATTAGATTACAAATAATTTTGCACCTAGTTTTCAAAAAAAAATTGTCTTTTCAACTGTGTTAAATATATTTATGACCAGCGGGTGACCGAGCTCCGCTCGGAGAAAACAGGTATCGAAGCTAACTCGAAGATTTAAATTTTCAATTGTGATTTATCAAAACAATACATGCCATAAGAAAATTTGTGAAACCATTGGTGAAAAGATAACCGGTTAAAGTGCACCATTGTAAACTATTCTAAACAAAGTTAGAGTTTGGAAAGGGAACTATTCTATACAAAGGTAAAGATTGAAGTGTGTTGAAGTTCAATATTTTTGACAAATTTATTTAGAAAAACCAAACATATATACATACATAAGAAACATATTATAAACCTATAACAGCATAAACATAAAACTTTATTAGTTCGCCATATTGGCTACAGATGGCAGCATGTTACCACTTGAAAATTTAAGTAGCCATTATGGCGAACTAATAAAGTTTGAAAATATCCTATCTGTAACTCCGAACTGCTCGACCGTAGCGCTTCAAAACCGGCGCCAATCGATTCCTCGTGGCCAAAAACCCCAGACCCCCAAGTTTACCGGAGTTTATTAATTCTGGGGCGATTTTCGACTTGGCAACCATTCCTCGTATTATAGTATTAGATATAAATATATTTTCTTTGCTTAGTTAATGTTAAAAGAAAATATTTTAATCACATTTTTTAATATTATTCTTGATAATATTGAATGAATATGATACGAATCAGGACATAAAATAGTTTCTTGCATTACCATTCTGAAAGAACACCAAGCTTTACAATTCTAAAAGAATATACAAATCTAATACACGAAAAGGAATATTTGTTTGCAGAATAGAATAGTAAAAATAGTATAAATAATATTTATGCTTATTTATACATCTTCCAATTTCAATGAATGTATTCACTGCCGACAATAAAATAAATATTATTTTTCCCATCATTCTTAATTAAACAAGAGAGCTCAATTCCAAACGATATTTCCCAGATTATTTCTTCGGTGGCAGAAACGCGCCAGGTACTAGCTAGTTACACTATAAAACAATTGAAAATAAGCATCATAAAACAAAAATTAAATTGTTAATATTACAAAGATTACCAGATTTTATTTAAAAATAGTAAAATTATGAAAAAGCCCATTGAGTTTTGTTAAACACATTTTACATTTTCTCATGCAACTTGAATGCATATTATTCGTTATGGTAACTCCCAATTTGTCACAACATAGATGAAATAACTAATAAATGAAGTAAAAAGAATATCCAAAGCATACATAAGGTAGTGCAGATGACAATATATTTGCAAAACATGAATATAGAGCAACATATAACAAAAGCAGTGAGCTTGACATCAATCGTTTTGCGATTATTATTAAGAAATTCGACCCTATTTAATCTATAAATTTTTAAATTTCTTTTGCGTTGAACTTTTGCAATGAAATGAAATTTTAATAAAAGACTTATATATGCTATTACTTTTTCTAAAACTGTTTTATTCCTTTATTTGTACAACGTAATTTTGTTCTTAATTTATTTATTTTTTAACTTCTCATATTTAATGTAAGAAAGGGTGGAATGCTTTAACCGAATTCCATTTGGTTTTTAAATTTTATACAGTTATGATACCGAATTACATAATTATAAATTAATGTAAAAATTTAACTAAACATGATTAAACAGATGTGTTCAGAATATATTTGAAATTTCTTAGCATATTTAATCATGAATTATGAAATACAGTCAAGACTTAAAAAAACAATAGAAAGAATTTTAAACACTATTTTCTTAGTTTAATAACAATGGAAAAAAAAGACAAAAACGTTTATCAATCCATCAATATTATATGTAATGAAAAACACTTATAAGTATGAGAGGCAAAATCTAGATATTCATAATAAGTCAAAATTTCTACTAATAATAAAGATAAATTTTTATGCATTGAATATATGTAGTAAAGACTCTATGGACGAGATCGTTTGATCCAGCAGAACCAAATTCGGTACATATATACTTTGGAGGGTACTTCGGAGCGATTTTTTCCCAAAATTTTAATTAGAATTTCAATTAATTTAAATTGGGTGAAATTTTTTGTGACAAGAGCTACGAAAGAGTAAATTAATGTGAGATCCTTGACTATTTTTTTTTACAATTAATTGCTGGGATGTGGTCAATATATTTAATTCCAACGAATGTGTATTTCGGACATCTATCAACCAACCGATTAAAATTAAAATTTAATACAGAACCAATTGTAGTTACAAAATGGCATACTAAATTTACTATACATTAACAACCATAGAACCCTGAATCGAAATTTTCTATTTAATGGTGTAATCATATTTGTAATTTTTTAAATCCCCGTTTTCAATAGCAAATAGACCTGCTTTCGTCACAATAAACTTATCTTTCATCACCTTATGCCATCATATAATGGTTAAATAATTTTTATACAAAATTCTATAAACTGCTCTATGCTGAACAATATGACACGGAAAAAACGAATAAACTGTATATTTTTAATGTGTACAGCTTTTTAAAATGTACAGCTTGGTTTATTAGTTTATAAAAAAAATACCGATGGAATAACTTTAAAAAGTCTTTTTTTAGTAGCGCATCTATAATAACTATAGCTTTTAAACATTTTAACGTAATTCTAAATTATAGTATAAATTTAATATACAATTGATTTGTATTATAACGAAATTATGCAATAAATTTAAAGACAGATTACCAAGCAATCACGCAAAGGATAATTTAAGGTATACAAATATGGTAATTCTTCAGCAGGTGCTTAATTAATCAAACTTTTAACAATGCGAAGAACAGAACATTTGAACACACGAAAAAGATATTGTCAAGTAAAATTTTATTTTTATTCAATATGAAAAATATTGTCAGAAAATTCTCGCAAAATATTTATTTTAAAAGATCGATTAAAAATAGCAAAAAATTTTACAACAAAATATTGAATATTATTAAAAATTAGTTTTTTGAATCTTAAAGAAAGTGAAAGAATAATTTTTATTCTGTAATATTTTAGGAAGTTATCACGAACAAAATCCCGAAATTCAGCCTGATTTTAAGATAGTTAAAATTCTAAATACAATCACAAAAAATAGTTTCGAAGTGTTCAGTCCCGCATTCCAAATATATAAGTGTCAAGTTTGATATCTATAAATATGCCTAGTAAATCAAAAATATTCAGGCACACACATTCATCTTTGCTTATAACTAAGAGTCTTTGGTGATTGGTTGATCATCCAAAATCTATATATTTAATATAATTAACAAAATCAAACAGCCAATTCCCCAATCACAATCAGAGCATCAATTTCGCAAATTTTGCTTCATATGATATTGAAAAATACCTAAATACTGCATCAACAATCCTCCATGTGGGCCATATTTGGTCAAATCTCAAAACTATTATTTCACTGTACTTTGTTTATAGAAAAGAAAAGAGAAGAGGGAAAAGAAGTACAATCGAGTCCCTGAATTTTAGACATTGTACTGATTTCAACAGCTTCTATTTCATATGAGAGATCGTTAACCTTAGATACACTATCAAAGATCATCTGTCCCATCAGTTTGCGCTCATGAAAGATACGTTTCTGTTGCTTTTGGCACTTTACAAGCCAGCTGACAGAAAGCTTTCAGAAATTTAAGCATAAATTAGCGTTCCTTGTTTTTTCAGTAGCGCCAACTAGGGCCAAGAGTAGGACTTAGCTACTTCATGCTTCCCGTTCGCTTGCACAGCCCCTTTTTATAGGGGGGTGCATTCACACTACTCACTAATAGAGCACAGAATAACAACCATGTCCGAAACCAGGAAGCCCAGATCAGGGTGAAGACACGCTACTCCTATGGCAGGACGCTGACATTGAAAGATATCGTGAAATAAAAGAACTCTTCAATTCAACAATTGGGCCAATATCACCAATTCGTTATTTTGCAAGCATAACTTACCAACAGAAGGTTCCACTGGTTAACTTTGGTGACTAGATGATTCATTCAAGATATTGGTTATATTTGATTTCAGTTAAATCACTTACATTTAGCTTCATATTCCTGATTCCATCAAATTATCAAACGTTAAAGACCCCGTTATTTTAATTATCTTACATATACTTAATTCATGGTGCACATGAAATTTCCTAGTGAGGGCAATTCCTATGACATCACAGAGCTATTAATAACTTAAATGTCCTTGCGGCTTAACTCTTTTCTAGATATCTTAACTTTATTTTTGTACTCATATTGTAAACTAAGCAGGTATTAAACATAATCTCCTTTTTTTAGCCTCCAAGAGAGGAGTTAAGCCAAGTGATTAAATATTTGATGAAATAATAAAAACAGTGTGATTTTCATTGCAACAACGTAATCTATAGTTTGAAATTAAGGCAAAAAGCTATCTTTAAAAAAATTTAAAAACTTAAAAAACTTATTGACTAGTTTCATTAAAAAGATATTTTTTTTTAATTTTATACCGGTGCAAAAATTTATAACTATAAAAAAATCCGCATTCGGAAAAAATTGTGCTTTTTCTTTCAGAAGATTACTGTAGAACTCCATTGTTTTTGTATGTAGAGCTCCATTGATTTTGAAGATGGTCAAAAAATATCTCAATGTTACTTTTGCTTTTCTAAATGTTGGTGATTGCGAAATATGAATCATAGGAGTATTATGTTTTTATGATGAGCCAAATATGAGCCATACGAGAACAGAATATTTTTCTGTCGACCTGATACCAAGTGACTTAGACCCCCTGGTGGGCATCTCGTAATTGAGGATGAGATGTTTCCGGTGTGGTGGTTGGATCTCGCTAACCCGGTGGGTAAATAATGGGTGGGGAGCTGACTCTACTATCGAGGACAAGTTTACTCTCTACAGGGAAGGTTGTACCATGGCCGGTGATGGCCATTAGGTTTCGTGTTCATTCTTTAGGAGCATTTCTTGTTTTTTCAGTAGCGCCAACTAGTGCCAAGAGTACGACTTTATGAATCACATTCACGTGCACATCCCCTTTTTATATAGGTGCACATTCGCGTAACTCACAGATAGAACACAGAAGAACAACCATGCCTGAACCGGGACGTCAAGATCACGGAGAAGACACGCTACCCCTATGCCAGGACGCCAGCACCCAGTTCCTTTACAGCAGTGTTTCTCAACCTTTTAGTATTCATGGCCCAATTTTCAATCATAATTTTCCTCACGCCCCCCCCCCTCCCACCACAAACATTAAAATGTATTCAATAATAATGTATTATGAGTATTTTGGAGCTAAACCTACACTACAACCTTAATTTTAAACTTTACAAATTACTAAGAATACGGAAATTTATTGACATTTTGCAACACCGATCATCAGCATTGTGAAGACACGAATCCTATGCCTTTTTATTGCTCTTGCGTCCCGCCATGTCGGGCATTCTCACGGTTTCGCGAGAAGTTTCCATTTGTCTGGAATTTGTCTGGTCAGCTTAAAAGTTAAGTTAAGAGAGTGCGCAGATGTGAACAAACGTTTTCTCAAAAGGATAAGGAGAAAGCTCTATGACGCCAATTTCAATTCCAGACAATCTCATTCGAGTCGATCCTTCTATCGCTATTGAATCTATTCTGAATGTGTATGTTATATATATGTTCGTGTAATTGCAATTCACCGTATTAAATATTCACGGCAGCAGACTTACACAGAATCATGGATAAATTTTTAAGCAGGCGTAAGTGAACATTAGACGATAGACAAGCATCAACTAGTACACAGACAAGCGTGGTTCCGAAAATAAAAACAAGAAAATATTCTCAAGAACACTTAAATTTTGGGTTCACTAGTACTGAAGTAAATGAAGAAGTAAGGCCCCTGTGTATCATTTGCTCAAAACTGTTGGCGACAGACAGCATGAAACCTAATAAACTTAAACGACATTTGGAAACGCTTCATAATGAGTAGGTGAACAAACCCAGAGAATTCTTCGAATTAAAATTAAAATCATATGAAAAGCAAACCTCATTGCTTAAAAAAACTTTGTCTGTGAATGAAAAAGCTTTATTTGCCTCTTACAAAGTTTCATATAAAATAGCCAGTTGCAAAAAGCCTCACACCATTGGTGAAGAGCTTATTTTGCTAACCGCAATTGAGATTGTAGAAAATATGTTTGGAGATAAATTTGAAAAACAATAGCTGTTTATATCTCTTTCAAATGATACTGGTGGTGCCCGTTGAATTGCTGATATAGCTGAAGATGTAGAGTGTCAGCTTTTGTCGAAGTTACGTGACAAATTGTTTTCAATACAACTCGATAAGGCAACAGATAGTAATAAAGATGCTCATTTCATTGCCTATGTTAGATTGTGTGATGATTTGTCAGTAGTAGGAGAATTACTTTTCTGAAAACCAATAGAACTCAAAGCAACATCACTCTCATTATTTGCTATCTTAAATGATTTTATGAACGAGACAAACATAGAAAGGAAAAATTGCGTCGGGATATTCCAAGATTCCAAAGTATTCAAGCACTTGTGAATCAAAAATTGCCCCAGAGAGTCTGGACACATCGCATGATCCACAAAGAAGCTTTGACTTCCAAAGAAATGAGTCCTGGTTTGAATATCGTGCTAACTACGGCTGTAACCGTAGTAAATTATATGATAATGAGACCCTTGAAATCAAGAATCTTTTCCGCACTTTGTAAAGACATGGGTCCACTACATTTAGCGTTACTATTTTATTGCGATGCAAGATGGTTATCACGGGGAAAATATTTGCAACGTGTTTACGAATTAAGAGAAGAAACCGCTGTTTTCCTAGAAGAGGGAAACATACCGGAAGCTGAGAATTTTCGCGATAGTTTATTTGTGATGAAATTGAGCTACATGGTCGACATATTCGAGAAATTAAATAACTTGAATCTTCAACTGCAAGGAGAAAATACACATATATTGGATGCGAGTGATAAGGTTAATGCTTTTTGCAGAAAATTGGAATTGTGGAGCAGAAATTTAAAGCAAAATAACTTAACAATGTTTGCAAATTTTAATGATTATATTAAAACTTATAAGGCTGAAGAACAACATGTAAAAGTTGTTTTTGTAACCATTAAAAATCATTTAGCAATGCTAGCAAAGAATTTTAAAAAGTACTTTCTTGCTGACGACAAACTGATATCAAGTTACAAGTGGGTGAGGGATCCATTTCAAAATACTCCCGAAGGACTCTCAATTGAAGAAAAGAAACCTTCATAGACTTCACGGCAAGCGGTGAAACCAAAAGACAATTCTGCACTAAAAACAAGGGCATTTCGCATTCTACTAACATTTTCAACATCGTACCTTCGCTAAACTGGATTTTCTGCGGTGTCTTCTTTGAAGACAAAATATAGATCTCAGCTAAATATAGAAAAATATCTGAGAGTGTCTATTTCTAATATTAAACGCTCCTTCGAAAAACTTTGCTTTACAAGACAGACCCAAGGAAGTCCCTAATAATTATTAAATTTGTTTTTAATTTAGTTAATTATTTTAATTTAATAAGTTGATTATTAAATATGTCGAAATGTATTTTGTTTTGTATGCGTGTGTGTTTTTCCTTTCAGTCACTTAATTTTTTTAAATAACATTTTCTCTTGGATATGCTCGCGCCCCCCCATTAGTGTCCTCGCGCCTCCCTAGGGGGGCGCCCCCCCATTAGTGTGCTCGCGCCTCCCTAGGGGGGTGCCCCCCACAGGTTGAGAATCACTGCTTTACAGCAAGTCAAACGATAATTACAAAACGAAGAGGGCTCAATGGATAAAATAATGTACACAATTTAACAATTAATAGATACCTATCACATTTTGAATCAAATCCAGCAAGGACTTGAGCGTATGTCTGTACTTTCAGAAGAATATAAATGCTAAAACCCAATGACCTAAATATATGAAATTGATATGTGATTTTGCCACTGCAATTGTAACTCAGTGTTAAATTTCGTTTTCAATTGATTAGGGAAAAATTCATCTAAACATCAAATCCATTTTTAATACAGAGTGTGCAAATAAGTTTTGAGAAGATTATTCAAACTATGAATGATTTATGACTCTAGTTTAAGAGTTTAATTGGTGTAAATGCTACGTTCAGTGCATTTAGGTAAAATTCATTTCCAGTGAAAGACTGAGGCATTTATCAGTGAAGTTTGAGTTTGTAATCCTTCAATAAAAAACTCAGGTGCCGGCGTTCTGGCATAGGGGTAGCGCGTCTTCCCAGTGATCTGGGAGTCCCGAGTGTGAGTCCCGGTTCGGGCATGGTTGTCATTCTGTGTTCATCTCTGGGTAGTGTAATGTGTTCCCCTGTAAAAAGAGACTGTGGAAGCGAATGCGAAGTATGAAGTAACTAAATAGTAGTCTTGGTTCTAGTTGGCACTACTGAAAAAACAAAGGAAGCCAAATTAGGCTTAAATCGCTAACGACTGTCGATCTGCAAGCTTGTAAAGTACCATGGGTAACAAAACAACAACAAGAAACCAAGTTTCTTGCAGATGATGAATCATCGGGTGCCCTACAATATCGTTATACTCTGTAAAATTTTAATAAGTTTAAATTTCTTTGAGACAGATTTGTCATTCGTTTTTACTGTATGCAACTGGTTTTAACTACTGCAAGTTAATGTGGCATGATAAATTAAGGAAGTTATTTAGAAAAATCAAATAAATTTGTTAGAAAATTTTTATTAATGAGTTAATGAGAGACACCTCAAAAATTGAGTTGAGAATTGTCGTACACATAAACATGTTCTCATTCCTTTGATAATGGTATGAGGTTGGATTATTCTCACTCCAAAGATGGTGTGGTATGTCTGTGTTGGAGATGGATGCATGGGTTACTACCCAGTCGAGGCTAATCTGCACTTATTATTGTGTCCGTTTTAAATTTCACTATATATTTCGATCTTATGGTACTTATCTTATGGCGAGAATAAGACTTTTTGTAATTTGAATAACCTCAAAAAATAAACCTCAAAATAACCCTCAATAAATAATTTGAATAACCTCAGAAAATAAACTTCAACTTCATCTCTACCAATACTATAACTATTGAATATTCAACGCCAAATTGACCTTTAGGTATCGTCGATAAATTAAAAAGTCAGATACGTTTAAAATATTTAGAGATATTTTGTTATATATGTTTGCAACTAAACAAAAAAAATATGTTTAATACGCTAGTAGCACAAAATTGTTTATATATATATATTTTTTTAAATTATTTCCTTTGTTACAAAAAAAAATAACAGCATCCATCATAGAATTAAATTTAAGTACTTGTATCATCAAAATTGGTACCCTAACAATACATAACAAAGTACTTTATATATATATTTTTCAAATAAATAAAATCACACATTATTTAACTATGCAATTCTCATGGAGCAAAAATAACGCTATTCAATGAAAAGAATTATTTTCTTCTCAATAAAAAAATAATAGCAGCATAAATAGCTTTTAAAAAAAACTTAGCATTAAATTTATCATCAAAACTGGCTCTCTAACAATGCATAATAAGGCATTTTTTTTTCAAATTAGTAAAATAACACATTATTTAAATATGTAATTCCCATGGAGCACAAATAATGCTATTCGATGAAGAGAATTCTCATAATATAGTATTAAATTTTCTAATTAATTCATAAGTGAGACTTCCAAATAAAAGTACTGATATCGAGACCTATGAATAGGAAGAGAATCAAAACAGGGTCCCTCCAGAATAGAGAGCTTTTTGCATTCCCTTTCAAATCCTTTTCTTGCGGAATTACTGCAAAAATTGCAAACAAAGCACAAAATGAGAAATCTTGTTGACACTCCATGTCCAAAGATTAATCAACTCCTTCAAAATAACTTGCAGAAACGAGCATTGTGTTTTTTTTTTTTTTGTTCCGTAATCCGGATGCATCGGGAATTGAGAAAAACTCTGATATCTTTAAATATTTAAACAAGCTTTTGCAGAAATGAGTTTCAAGCAGAACTCGAATAGTTACTGATGTTTCCATTTAATGCTAGGACGTATTTTATTTTCTCTTTTCCAATTTATTCTTTAGATTCAAAAGTTAGAAGGTAGAGGTGGGGGGAGACTGCATTCAAGAGAGAGTGTTTAAAAAGAGTAAAAATCAACGGTTGTTGAGTTGTGGCAGGTGTTTTTTCCCATGAAAGAACAAGAAGCTGAGCGACGTTGTTCAGAGATTTTTTTTTTTCATTATTTGTTTGATATCTTTCAACTTTTTGCACTGAAATAAAACCAACCATATGCTTTGTTATTTTAATTTCAGATATCTGCTTTGTCTTTGAAACAAAAATTAGTCGAAAGTTTTCTTTTTCTCAACGTTTATACAGGAAAAAAAGTTCTCAGCGTATTTATGTATGTTAATTGCTTTTACTTTTAGTGTAAGGATAAGACAAAATTTTAATAATGGTAAATAATTGTTTTTAATAAAAAGAATAAAAACTTAAAAAGAGGTAGAACGATACTCTTGTAATGATATCAAAATTAGAATATTTATGTATTTTTCTGCAATGAATACAAGTAATTGAATCGACAATATTTTTTTTATTTATTTTTACCCATAAAAAGAAAGATGCAATGCACTTACAAAAAAAGAAAAATTTCATTTAATAGTTGAAAGAATTTAAATTTGTCCAAATATAAATTATTTCACAAAGTAAAGCTTCAAAAAATTTAATAAATTTTCAATATGCATTAATATGCATCAATATGCATTTTAAAAATTAATATGACCAAAAAACGTATGGGGAGGGTTGCCCTTTTCCAATTAACTATAGCCATGACCAGGTTGAGTTCAAATTTTATTTATTAAAATTAGAAATTCATGCATTTAAGAGTTAAATTAAAAATTAAATATAAATGAATACAACAATATATCAAAATAGATTAATATACAAACAAATCCTAACATAAAGTATTTAACTTTTTCTTCAGATTCAATTTCACATGTTATTTATTACATTTGAAAGAAAGCTGTTTAAAAAATATTCTTCAGTCGCTTGAACAATTCTTCGTATTTTATTTTTTATTAATCTATAAAAAATGTTTACTAATAAAAACTTTCATTCTCATGTCTTCTAAACACGATAAACAAGAAAGGCAAACACGAATTATGTATTCACAGACATACATTTCGAAGCTTTTA
This sequence comes from Argiope trifasciata, assembly GCA_026543055.1. Classification (NCBI taxonomy): domain Eukaryota; kingdom Metazoa; phylum Arthropoda; class Arachnida; order Araneae; family Araneidae; genus Argiope; species Argiope trifasciata. The sequence continues at coordinate 1,420,803 of JAPMOQ010035930.1, forward strand.
TTGGGGTTTACAAAAGTTATATGAAGGGAAAAATCTGCTTGGAAAGAAATTTTGCTCGGAGATCATAAAATTACATTTCATGTCAATAACGATGAGCAAAATAGTGGTTTCAAACAGTTGTTAAGATTACGACAGAGCAAAGTCATCAAAATTGCACATGCGACTTCTACGAGCAATTGCATTTCTCGATGGATGAAGAAAAAGAAGAAAAAAAAGGGGGGGAGGGCACCTTAATCGAAGCCTTCATATGCAAGATATGGAAGAAAAAAAAAAAAAAAAAAAAAAAAAAACAGATAACGAAAAAAAAACAAAAAACGATTACATTTTTCGGTGGCTTTCAAAAAGGACGAACAATAAACTTTTTGCTCTCTCTCTCTAAAAAGGGCGCATTCCGCAAAGCGAAGAAGTATTCATCTGGGAGAGGAGTATTCATAAAAGAACACAAACTGGAATCCTATTCCGAGCCAAAGAGTCTGTTTAACTTTGCAAATGTTAATACCAGCGTGTATAAAAACGTTGCGCCGTTTTTGAAAAATGAATTGGTAAAACGGGGCTAAGTGGGAAGGATCTGCTCTTTGTTTAGCGGCCATACAATTCTTTATGGCCTCCCACTGAAACCGCGAAGAAACAAAAATAACCTTTTTATACGAGTGCTTTAAGAATGGAAAATGCCACCTAAACAGGGTTACTGCATTTCAGAAGGGATGCCAAAAACAAGCGATCGCCAATACGAAAAATCTCGGTTATGGCCCAACATTCATTTCATTCAGAATGTCAAAATTCTTTTTTTTTATTTATTTAAGTTGCTATAGATTTGTGCTTATAATGTGCATAACTGAATTTGAGATTATAAATATTCTGATTAAGAAAGCTTAGTTTAGTTTTACTAACATCCCATTTTAAAAGTACTCTAGGGTTATTTTCTGAAAGATATCATAATTTCTGTCTCACTTTCGATTTCATTCTCAAATAACGAGGACAGCACATATTGGTACTCCTAAAAACTTATGTACCACATCAACAGAAAAGTGTTTGATCCGACGGAATCGGGCTTCAAACATGGGACCCACCCGTCCCCCAAACCTAGATCTTACCAGCCTTTTATAATAGTATCGAAACAATACACCTTCCGAAACCCAGAACAATGCAATCTCTGATTTAATTGGGTGTGGTTTAGTTTAATTATATTAAGGTACCGTTTGGAGGCAACACTAGGGCTCCATGGGGACGAACCTCGTTATTTTGAACCGTGGTCAAATGAAAAGGATGGCGCTTGAGCCGACACCCCCCCTCCAGACTTCCACACCACACCAGAACGTGTGGCCCCGACAGATTTAACGTGCATCAGATTCACTTACATGGGAGTTCTTCGGTGGTCTCGAACCTGCAGCTCTCCTTCCAAAGCCGATACCTTACCACGAGGCCACCGTGACCCCCGACTTAATTGGGAATTTTCAAACTAAGTGTTCTTAATATTTTCTGGAATGAGCATGTAAATATAGGTATTAAAGTTTATAAGAGTAGCTATCGTGTTGTTGCAAAACTTAGAATTTAACCATTTGACTTCGGAAAAGTAATACGATGCATAATTATTCATCTAACACAAAGTCTTGGGCGTTGCTCCCACAAATAAATGTATATAAATAATTTAAGTTAAATTCATGCGTTTAATTAATTTACGTCTTCTTATTCCACTGCAGATATTTTTAATTAATCAATCAATTAATCAAAATTAATCAATTAAATAAATAAAACGTCAGAGTGATACACCGTCTTGAACGATGAGTGGGAATCACCCACTGTTTAATAAACCAAGCCAAGGGTAATAAACCTACATTTTATTTAATAGTTTGTCTCAAGTCAATAATAATAGTTTATAATAGTTAGAGCTATTTGTAATCATGTGAATATTCAATAGATAGGTCCGCCCCAGATTGAAATTTCTGCTCTAGTAGAGACTAATAAAACATAAGAGTTAAATTGTGGATTACCGAAATTATTTTATGGAACAGCACCAAAACATTATCATAAAATCTTTTGACAAATTTGTTTACAAACGGATATGTATTTGAACAACGATGAATGCATTTGATGAAATCAAATTTCTGATATCAAAAATTTTCTTTTATGTAAATTATACTCATATGTATTATCAATGTAAGCAAAAATTAATAATGTTAAAGCAAAATAAATAAATGAAGGAATAAAATAAAAAAATAAAACACTTGCATTCTATATCGAGGACAGACTTTTTTCTTTTCTATGCAATAGATATAATTCTCCTAATTCTCAAAATAGGACATTTATCTATGAAGAATTCATGTTATTTGAAGTTATTATTTAATTCAACGCCAAAAAAACAGGGGTGATATTTTTAGAATTTTAAAATTAAAGTCAAGAAGAAAATATTATGTTTTTATTAGTAGGGTGAAAATGAAAAATATTAGGTATGAAAACGAGTATTTTTCTAAATTCCTAATATTATTTAATTTAATTTTTTTAATTCTTAGCAATTGAAACACATTGTTTATTTCTTCAGTAAAATATATGTCATTGGGTACAACTGTTTATTTGATTGGCATTATATCAAAGGGAAACTAAATGTCAAAGGGTATTCTTAATTTCAAAGCTCAACTGGTAAATATAAACATATGAAAAAATACTTGCATTGGATTTGTGTAAAAGTGTTCATGACGGCTTCCTGGCATACGGATAGCACGTCTTCCCCGTGATCTGGTCGACACGGGTTCGGGCATGGTTGTTCCTCTGAGTTCTATATGTGAAATGTATGAATATGTCCTCTATAAAAAAGGGGTGGTGCAAGCGAATGTGACGCATGAAGTAGCTGAGTCGTATACTTGGCTCTAGTTGGAGCTGCTGAAACAACAAGAGACGTCTCCTTCGGTTTACATTGCTAGAAGGTAACAGTCAGCGGGCCTGTAAAGTGCTATAAGTAACGATAACAAAGACAAAATAACTCATGACGATTAATCAAAATAATTTACAACCGGATAATTAATATCTAAAATAAACAAAAGAAGATTGACTGATTATAAATTTATACTCAAATATCTTACTCTTAGAAATTTACAGTTGTACATATATTACATATTCTATTTTGTAATTGAAAGATTGATGCTTCCGCAGAAGTGTTTTTTGTTACAGCTGATTCCGAGATGTTGTATGTTACATTTCATATAACATACACGCTCATGAAAAAGATATATGATAGGATATATGAGAGGAATAAATGTACCTCTACATCGTCTCCACTATCTTAGCATCATTTAAAATGGTTCTTTTTTTTTTTGTAGTCCATGTATAGCTGAAAATTCAATTTTTCTTGATATCTTTTTAAAACTGAATTTTCCTTCTTTTCTTGAAATACACAAGATATAAAGGATATTTAATGCCAAAGTTACATGTGATATTAAAAGATCGATTGATTTCTGATGTGCAGTGATTACTGGGTATTCAATATAGCAATGGGTACACACATATTTGAAATCATAGATATAGATACCACTTACTGCCAGTTACGAGTGCGTTATGAAATGTATGATCTTTTCAATCAAATAATTAGAGATCAATACATTCTTTTATTTCGAAGTAAATTGATATTATCTACGACTACGGGGATTCTAATATAAACCATAATTTTTTTCTTCTTCTTTTACTATTTTAAACGATTGGTCATTCATTTATTATTTATATATCATATATTCGATTTGTGAGTTCAAAATCTGGCATTTTCTTCTATTATCAAGACTTCGGCACAGTAACGTAGGGTTACAGAAGAACTACAATTTAATTAACTTATGATTTAATCATAATAAGAATCGGATTATTTAAACGTTATGAATACCAAGAAAGCTTGCTCTTCTTGTCATAGCTGAGAATCGATATTTCTTTGCAATAAACTTTTTAAACAATTGAAGCGAATGAGTTTTGATTAAATATTCTACACACACTACTCAGAATCAGAAAATAGTTTAAAAACTTCTGCATATACAATGTTGTGTGATACATTATTGAATATATCATTAAGATAGAGGAAATATGCAACAAAACAAAGCTTAGGATTTCAACTTTGGTCCCCTTTGCAGCTTTATTTCAATTTGATGTTTATTGCCTTATGGAGTTCTATGTCGGATATAGTTTGATGATAACGGGATAACATGTCATATGATAACGGAAAAAACTTTCTGTTTTGAAGGAGCCGTCACATAGCAAGACTCATACCGCATATACTCCACATATTGCTTATAACTCCACAATAAACAAACTTAATTTCTTATTGAAAAACATATATATTCCCCAAAATTTCTACATGAAGGCATTAAATAAGTATGCTTATAAATATGGACCCATGATCAATTATTTGTGTTCGATCTACTATGTACGCGATGAATTATATATAAGCATTACTCACGATAAATTGTTTGTGTTCTATCTACTGTGTACGTGGTGAATTCTGTATAAGCATTACCTATGATCAATTGTTTTTGTTCGACCTACTGTGCACATGATGTGTTTAATAAATTCACTTACTAGAGCATTTATTGCAAAGAAGTAGAGTTTAAAATTAATGTAACAGATTAAAGCTATTTTCTCATATCAACTTACTTTATTTTTTAGTTGAAATTAAAATTTATTGTAATTTTAGTCATAAAAATAAAAGATGATTTCATGTCTTCCATCCTTTTATAAAATTTTACCCCAAAAACAATGGCCAAAGAACTGAGAGTCAGCCAAAAGCGGCAACCTCGACAAATAAAAGTGAGGGCTGTAAAAAGGCAGAAAAGCAAGTGAACGCGCATTAAACCCTGCATGTTCTCCTTATATCCTTTTCTTTTATCATCACGGCGGGATACAATAGGCCTCCGTCCATAAGCGCGCCAGAAAACATATGCGGCTGAAAAAGATGAAAGAAATAAAATTGGGATGTAAATTCGAAATGCAGCTTTAAAAACGCGCGCAATTAGAAGGCGTTTGTTGGGACCGATTCCGCGGGAGAAAAGGGCTGTTTTGTAGCCCCACAAATTGCGTTCTTTGTTTTCTGACCATTCGAATGCGCACGCCGAACTTGAATGGCGCTGGAAAAAAGAAGAACAAAAACATTTGGAGATAAATTAATAATAATTGTGTTTCATTTATTAAGAAAATTACATGAGATTTCTTGATATTATTTACATTCATGTAGTTTAATAACATTTACAATGTCCACATTAAATAAGAAAAATGTACATTTCATTGTAATTCGGAAATTACCTTTTCGTGGAATTTGCCAGACGAAATGAAATATAAATAAATTTATACGCTGACAATTTTAAAGTTATGTACTCAAACATGTTTTATTATTGAATTTAATAAGTATTCCTTTTAATTAATTTATTTTCTTTTTAATTTGTCATTCGTTACTTTAAATAAAATGAAAGTTTCACAGTATTTTTTTTTTCCTTTCAAAAGCTCTGGAGGTTTGGCCTTTTCGCGCCAATGCGGTGATTGAATTTCGCCAACGATAGAACACTCAGCTTTCCAATTTGCATCTGCGTAACATATCCGCTAGATAAAAGTGATCACCAGCATCCAGTAGCTGTTGCTGGCTAAATAAGATACCACCACAAAGCAAATAGCGCTATTGTGAGGAATAAAATTTTGATTTCATTTACCATTTAACTGATAATTAAATATGTGGCTATTAAAATACTGCCTAGTCATTGAGATGAACTAATATAATTTTAAAAGTTCTTAAATCTCTAGCACACTTAAAGAAGGAACAAGAAGTATACTAAAAAATTCAATATTGATCGAGATAAATAATTTGTACAAATAAAAAAAATGATGTGATAAACACATGGATGTGTATAATTAGTAAATGCAATGTCTTATTAGTAAATGCAGGTGTGTCTTGTTATTTGCATATTAAATGTGTCATTGGCGAATGGTTGTTATGAAAGAGACATTAAGCTTATGGTCTTTGGTGATTAACCGCTGGGATGTGGCTAAATAGTATTAGAACAATTTAACATGTTAAAATTTGATAGTTTAAGAATGAAGTTTTTTTTTATCATGGTCACATCTTATTGTGCATGGCTTTTTAAAAAATTCTCACATGTACATGCATGAATAACCCAATATATTATAAACATTTTATGTTTAAATGAGGAAAATTCATTGATATTAAAACTCGAGGTCGAATTGTTAACGATTACAATTCTTTCGAAAAATACATTTCTTCACAGATAAATAAAAGTTTTATTCAGTTTCTTTCTGGCAGACATTCGAATAAAAACAACCCACATTACTGAACTTGCTTATAAAATTAAAATTCGCATCGATATCCACATAACCAGATTCACCGAGCAATAAATCACTGTTTCATGTGGCAGGCAGGTGTTCTCGTCACCATTGATCTCTGGTTCATGCGTTTAGTGCCTCGTTTAAACTGTTTCAATCTCTTTTATTTAAGCATTTTTGTTTTGTAGTTTTTAATGAAATGTTCATTGTAATGGACGAATACGATACTTTTAAAAATAAGGTCCACGATTATTGTGCAGATAAGAAGGCAATCTGTTCGCTAACCATGTATCTAATTCTTTTTTCTTGATGGCAATGAAAATATTGAAAATTATACAAAAAAGAAATACTTTAAAAAATTAGTTCGACAAATAAATCTGTACCACTTTTAAAAGTATATATTTTTTAAAATTTCAGTCTCGTGAGTTTCAGTTTGATATAGTTTACTGGAGCTAAAACCATTTCTGTTTATGCAGCGCCAATCATAGGGCATATGAAAACACATGGTTTATAAAAAAAAGGGCATGGTCGCATTTTAAAAAGTTAATCAAAATTTCTGTACAAAGTCACGGATACATAATTCTAGATTAAAAAGAAAAAAAAAACTGTTTTGTAAATTTGAAACATTAAAAGAGAATGAACAGTATTTAAATAAGGTAAAAGAAACCAATCATTTTTAAAAAGGTAAATAGGTAGAGTTAATAGTAAATGTTTTAAAATAGTAAATAGGTATAAGAGGCTTTTTGGGAAGAATGTCTCTTAAAACAAAGTGAGGGGAATTAAATTATTTGAGGCCTTGGGCAGTACACGTTACGAAGACTGTCTTTTAATCCCACATTGTATTGTGTAGCTATTTGGCTACGCTTCTTTATTTCCATTTATATGAGTTTTTCAAATGACAACAATAAGTTTTTGGAAATCATTTATTATTTTCATAAAAAGAACACATATATTGTTTTAGAAAAAGAAAAAGTTATACATTATGAACGAATAATAATTTATTAACAATTTATTAAAATTATTAATAAATTGATTTATCCATTAGTACATTCATCTTTCCAATTAACTTATATGGCTGTAGAAAAGACCGACATTTGGCTATAATGATATTAGAATTAAATTTGAAATTTGGAGGAGAAAAAACAAAATGACAGTTGTATGAATAGTTCTATCATTAAAAATACTATCAAAATATTTCTTTGCATTGTAAAAAAATGTTAGTGTAAAAGGACATTTAATTTTACTGCAGAGTTGCTCTAATGTGATTTGTGTATTTGAGGTATTATTTAACTCATTTCGCAGCCATTCGGCATATTTAAATTTTTAAAACATTTATCGAAAAAACAATTTACACATTTTTAAAAATAATTTTCCTAACTTATATTCAACTATTCAAAACACATATATTGTTTTAGAAGAAGAAAACGCTATGCATTATGAATGAATAATAAATTAGCCCTTTAAATTTTCAATAAATTGATTTATCCATTCCTACATTCATCTTTCCAATTAATTTATAACATGTTAATGAATTATTTTAAATCAGTCTTTTTCATTTTATTAACTTTTTGAAAATGTATTAGTTTTTATTTCTATTATCATTCCAGACAATTTGGCATCTCCATTTCTATACAAAATTATCACAACAGTTTCACGCTTATAACTGAATAAGCTCTAATAACTGAATCAAGGCAATGAGACATAGAAACATGATCATTGATACTTGATTAAGCGCTCACATTATCCTAATAATTTCTAATTAATAGATTTTGTTATTTTTGCAAATATATATTAGAAACAGAAACTTTTTTTGTCGACATGCTTGCAATCTCCTCGTAACCTTGCGGTCCTAGGCAACTGCTTAATCTCCTAGCACGAAATCCGCCACTAAGAACACCTTCTTTAGATACACGTTACTCTGACCTTTTTTCTCTTTAACAAAAACAACAAACTAATGTTATTCCGAAGTATAAATCACCTTTAAAACATATATTATAATTTTTTCGATCCATACCTTAAACCGAATCATAACAAACCATAAATAATCTTCTCTGCTATCAGGAACAGAGAATAAATAAATAAATAAAAAAGGATTGCATAAAAAGAAAGGAAAGAAAAGCCTTGAAACTAACTTTACAACCATTGCGATTCCCCACGGTACCAAAATGATGAGATTAAATCTCCGCGCAAAACTGAATAAAATAATATAATAACAACAAAAGAAAAAGTGAAACAAAAAAAAAGAAGGAACAATAACCCAACACCAAAACGCACCAAGGTAGAAGAATAACATCACAAAAAAATAACGAAATGTGCTGTTGTTGAAAGCATAAATTTAAGATCCGGGAATTGAAAAATGAGATCTTTTGGCTGGAAAGGAACCCTCACTTATGCATTACGCTTAACCACCGGTCTCAATTTAATGATGGTCAAATTACGAATAATATTCTCCGTTTGCAGTTCGTGATTCGTGGGCTAAGAATAATGAGCGGGAACAATAACAAGAGAAGAGCACCGAAATAATGATTTCGTCCAATCGGAGCTCTCGGCATTTAAGTTGTTCCTACTAAAGGTACAGAATATCTTTAGACTCAGGAAAGGGTGTATTCGAAAAGTTAAAATCTGAAACTATATTTGAATCTTTTCTGAAATATTATTAATGATCTATCTACTATCTGATGTCAGAAAATGAGTAGATTGATTATTAAAAACGATTGTAAACAAGTTTAAATTAGCGTACTGAATAAAGATTACAAAAATAGCCGTATGAAGATTCATTGTATTTATATTTAAGATGTGATGAAATGAGACTCCTAACGAAATGATTATCAATAATTTAGTAACTGGAATTTAGTAGGTCGTATCAATTTTCACATTAATGATATTTTGCGAGAACTTTTTCCTCCATCCTTTAATAAAAATATGAAAATACTTTTTAGTAATAAATACTTAGGGGCTATTATTTATTAAAATGGCATTCTATTACAATGTAAATATTAGTCTCCCTTTTTTAAAAAATTACTATGACTACTTTTTAATTTCATAATTTGTCGTCAAAAACTCGATCAGTAGTGTTGTCCCAACTTTTAGAGCCCTCAAATTCTGGAAGCACATTTTTGGAAATATATTTATCGGAATATAACGAAAGTTATTAAAAACAAATAACAACAACAACAAAAAACTTCCATCAATTGGTTTACTTTCTGTTGATCTATCTATTTATAAATAGGGAAAACGAGATATTTTTTATAAAAAAAAACAGTTCCTATCTAACGAAATAATTGGGAAGACAGAAAATCACCTGTTTTTTATAATACTTTATAATTTTGCAAATTTTAGGGTATTTTTAGCTCAGACTTTTTGGCAGCTACCTTTCTGTGCTTCCCAACCAGAAAGAGAGCACGGGATTTATAGAATATCTTATTGTTCTGATGTAGCTGTTGATTTCTCATTACTTTGGTTGGTATAGTAGTGGTGTGGGATCAATTTATCTGCAGTTCGATGACGGTTATGTACAGCCTATGTGAGGGGTTGTGCTTTCGCCGGAGATGGTCATTAAGTTTCAGACTAAGTTATCGCTTTTTGTCAAAACGGCTGTCATTTAGGTAATCCTATTTATATTATTGAGTATATCTCTCCTGCGGATGTCTTCCATTACTCTTGTTGTGAAAATCATTATAAGAAAGCATTCTTTCACTTTTCTATGTATTCATTTAATACAAAAATCAATGTTAAATTTTTAAATACAATAACACATGCATAAAAGTTTTGAATTTTATCTCATATTTTTAAATTGATACAAAATATGAAAGTCAAATTAAGATTAATATAATGCACTGTTGCGATGTCAAGTAACAGAGTGCAGTAACTAGCTAACAATTACGGACAACTTTTACCTTTTATAAACAGTTTTTTTTATATTTTATATCTTTGCATAACGTTACAAAAAATGACCGTAATTACAATATCTAATTACATTTTTATGTTTAATGTATTTAAAATTATAATTGCATAGATTGTTTGTTCAAAATTGAAACAAATTCGATATTTATATCATTAGTATATTTTATGATACAGTGTATCTCAACTTTTGTCCAATTGTCCTTTTAAAAAAAGATAGTCCAGAAGGCGCCAAATATTTGTAGTATATGAGAAATTAATAGCTAGGACATTATCTCGATACAAAATTTTTCTGGCGTTCTTTTTTTTTCTAAACTGTACTGACAACTAATTGAAAGAATTAGGTATAAATTTCTAGAAATTGTGACCTATGACAGTGTTTTCTCTTCTTGGACAATGATTTTCTCTCGCTCTTATATGATGTTTATCATTGTATAAATACTCTTTAGGTTATGGCATTTGTTTTCATAGTTCAGACTCGACAATTGTAAAACGGATGACATTGTTTTCTTTCCTGTATTTATTGCGAAATCGTAGATCTTCAGGCATGCAACTATATGCTTCATCTGGGCTGGGACAGCCTGCATATTTGCTATCAATGTGTAACCTCTCCCCGGGGGACACCTTGTAATTGAGGATGAGGTGCTTCCAGCATTGTGGTTGCATCTCGCCATACTGATGGGTACTCAAAAGGTCCCCCCATCATGAAGGGACGAACTTCCTACGGGGAAGGTTGTACCGCGGTCGGTGATGGCCTTAAAGATTCAAGTACACCCCCAGCCAGTGTTGCTGTTGTGGTGGTCTGGTCATTCAGAAATCTTTCTGTTGTCTTCTGGAGGAATGGAGAGTCAATAGTATGACTATAGACTGTGTGTATGAAATTGATTCTATGTATATGAAGTCGCTAATTCAAAAACATAATAATTGGAATAAAAGATTTTTGGGTTAGATTCTTGATACTAAAATTGCATTATTTTAAGAAATTCATGTCTCGAATCGAAAAATGTCCTGAACCCAGGTCATGAATACTTAATCGCTTTGCTTCTGACGATGCATTATGCTGACATATCGAATTACATAATTTTTTTACGTTTAAATCTGTAATTTAATCAAAACTGAATTTTTTTAAAAAGCATCGTGTGTATGATGTCAAGTATTATATTCTTATCTGGTATGTAATAGTGATAAGTGTTCTAGATAAGGTGGATAATCTTTTTCTGATCACTATAAAACTCCTAAAATAGAATATAAAGATATTAATTAATCTGATATGTTTTAATTATTAAATTTATTACTAAGAATATGTAATGAAATTTTTTGCATGCACGGGCTAACTCTTTGTTTTAATGTTTAACATTTTCAATGCACGATTTGTACATTGGGAGTCTATACTCTTCTCTAAAATCGTGATGATACTACGAGGAATCGCTCCTTGCCTATAATATATTTTTATATAATTATAATAGCAGTATTATGCATCCAATTAAGTATATTATTAAAAACCGGACTTGGTCTCGCCATTTCTTTCTCGCATAATCTCTGATAAATATGTTATCCCCGAGCATTCCTTGCATGGTAAGTATAATACTTGTGAAATATAAACTTTTGGTGAGAATATAATATTTTTATTAATCAAACATGTGATCCTTGAAAAATTTATTTGACGGCTAGTCCCTGACATGTCTTTGATGGCTTTCGAAACAGAATTTTAAATGCTTTTTTCTTCCATCAATTGAAACCAATATATGAAAAAAACTACGCATAGATTCATGAAATTCCCCCTAAATTTGATATATTTAAGTCATTGAGATTTTAAGCTAATTCTTTGACATTTTTCTGAAAATACAGACTGAGAAATGATCATTCACTTGATACTTTTATTAAAAATTTGGAAGGTGTATGCACTATAGATGTTAAATCTGTGTACTGAGATTCGTGTATATAACTAACTTCATTTTGCAGTTGTGCTAACTTACATTTTCACAGTCGGACAGATAGACTTCCTCAGAGCGAATTTTGCTCTAAATTTGATATCCCCTTTAAGTTTGGTATCAAATTTGATATCTCTTTTCCTGTTTTCATATCTCCTACCCATATGTCAAATGTCATCCGTTTAGTTGAAATATTTTTTAAATTATTTTTGTGACAGACATTTTTCAAAAAGGGTTCTCTCATATTCAAGGACATCTAAAACGTAGAGATTTACAAAACTTGGAGTTCGAATTTTTCGACAATTGCATTGCCCTTATTCCTCTTATATGATGAAGTAAAAATGGCTAAACGACTTGATTAATTCATTAAAGTAAATGTGCCTTATAAATTTTAATACTCAGTTTTCGTATATTAAAACAATTTTCCCTTATGAAAGGGAATTGTCTTTTACAATTTTTCTGGGAAGAAAATTCAATTTTTACTTTTTAATTTAAATTTTATATAATATATATTCAGAAATCAAGAAAAGCGCCGAATAAAGTATACGAATACAAAATTAACTTATTTTTCAATAAAAAAATTCAGAAGGCGTATAAATCTTTTCGCTACCGCAGTAAATCACTTTTGAAAACACGAACATAATCCGCAAACAAAACATTCTTACAATTTCACGCAATTACTTAAAACACTCCAAAGAGTTTCTCACAATAGACATCGAGATACCGCTCACTAATCTCCCTAAAATCGGTACGGGCTCTTTATCTCATATATCACGATAAAAATCAAGAAATCCGAGAAGAAGAGGTATGGAATACCTGACAAACCTGAAAACAAAACAAAAAAAGAATACTTTTCCTTCGAAGTCACTGACACACAGAGTGGTGGGGGTGGTAGGAAAGATAATGGAACGGACAAGCCTTTATTTTTTTACCTTTTTTGTGCATTCGTTTTATAATAATAATCACTTTATTTGATTGCGAACAAAGCACCCAGTTAGGGCAACAACGCCCGGGTATTATGACCAGCGCTTCTAAAATCGTTTGGATTCATCCAGTCCGGTTCGCCGTTCCGTCACGACCGTAATCATACGTTGCGGTTAAAAGCGTTTCCATAATGGACTGGCAAGCCATCTTCATAATCATAATCGGAACGGACCATTATGGGGAAAGCCATTCTGATTATTCCCATGTACCTCCTCCTCCTCTCCACACCCACACGAAGCGTTCGAAAAATACTTTTTTTCTCTTCGGACATTTCGCGCGAAAAGTGGCGTAAGTCGTGGAATATATTACCACACCTATCTGGACGGAGGGCACTTTTGAAAAGCATGCTGTGGAATTCAAAGTGGGTCTTTGAGGCTCGAAACACTGCCTTTAATTCGAAATGATCCTGGAATCAATCACCAAACATTTAGCAATGTTGTTGTTTACAATGGCACTTGTTATTGACAAACCCTCTGATCCCTGTCAGCGGTTTTAATCCTAAATTAGCGTCCCTTGTTCTTTAGCAACGCCACATAGGGTCAAGAGTACGACTTAGCTACTTCATGCTTCACATTCGTTTGGACAAACCTTTTTACTGGGAGGCACATTCACACTACTCACAGATAGAACACAGAATAACTACCATGCCCGAACCGGGACTTGAACCCGGAACGTCCAGAACGACACCTACCCCTAAGCCAGGGTACCGGCACATTTAGCACTTTAAAATACTATCTCCTAGCACTCCCACAGAAGAATATATTTGCTACACAACAGTGATCTCTGCGTTTTACGCAGATGAAAGCCACCTTTGTTCTATGAAGAGTAACACAATTATATAAATACTCTTAAATAGAAGATAATTTTTCACAAAATTTAATTTCCAATATTTATTGAAGAATTTAATAAAAACAGATAAAACACACGCACATTTTTAATAATGTATTGCAAATATATAAATTTTGTTTTAATTCTTTTTTTTTCCTTCTTTTATTTACAATTCCTTATTATTAATAACTTGAACACTTTAAATCTTTTTTTTAGTCCGATCAACTAATGTTCTTTCTGTGAGATCATATTTTTTATTTAATGAATCGATTAACTGACAATTCTTAGATAAGGATTTATTACTGAGAATACATATATGCATAAATTTTAAATTTCTTTTCTAAAAGAACAACAACCATAATATATTTGGGAAATCATTTAGCAATGATGAAATTGCGTAAGTACCTCTTCCAGATGAATAATATGAGTTTGTGCACCATCATAGGTTGAAAAACAAACGTTTTCAGAGAAAAAATATCCTCTGTATTGATGGAAGCGATAAAAAATCTGATACTCATAAAACTAAATTATTGAGTTGCAAGTATTAATATAAAAGAATAATTAGGAGGATTTTTCCAAAATTCGTTGCAATCTGCAAATCTGTGTTCTCAATTTTCAAAGCAACTGACATTACCCATAACCAAATGATACTTGTTCTATCATCATCAAACTTATTTTCGTTATTAAAAATCACTTAACATTTTGAATTAGCAAATAAAAGCAGATATTCATTTTATTTGTTTTTATATTTCTCTTTTTATTCATTCACTGTTAATTTAGCTACTTTTTGAAAACATGCTAAATTAATTTTAATAGGAAAAGCACATTTATATATTAAATTTTAACTATATAATGAAAATAATATTTGAAGATGAAATAGTTCCAAGCTCAGAATGAACCGATCCATTGCAAATACAAAAAGTTTTTTAAATATTTGGTATTTCTTCTCAATTTTGAGTTTATTTTTATATATAAAAATCAATAAGACCTTTAAGAAAATGGAAGATTTTGATGATAAAACGTATAGAAAATTTGTAGCTCAGTGTGTTAATGAAAGCATACGAAACATATTTAAAACCCTTTATTACCTGAATCAGATAAAGATGTATATAAAAATTCATTATTGATGAAATAAATAAATTAATTAATAAAAATGGTTGAACTAAATATATATGTCAGTCTACTCTTATTGTTGTTGTGCTATAGATACACATGCGTTAGTAAAGAATGGAAGCATTGGAAGAATACCGAGTTTATTATAAATTTGGAAAACCAATATTTGGTCTTTATTTTATTTAAACTAGATTTCTTTTTTACGAGTGTTTAAAATGGAACTAAATATAGTTTAATAAATACATAATTCATTTTAAAACACTGCGACATTACAGTGATTCGAATTACATTAACATACAAATATTTTTCTCAATTACATATATTGAGAAAAATCTATATATTGATATTGAATTCCTCATATTGAAATCTATTTCAGATTATTTATAAGTTTTTAGTTCGAATTGTGTTATATTTATAGTAAAATTCTGTTAATAAGTTATGTCCTTTTTTTGCATTTTAAAATAAAGCGATATCTGTCAATATCTCAACATTGCTCAAGAAACTGAATAGGTACTTATATCAATAGCATTGATAAAACTTCTATAACTTTTTATTTAATATCGTATCTAAAAGCATATATTTCTTTGAGTCTCCTTAATACAGCTATCTCTTAGGTAATATCGATACTTGTAAGAATGTGAGCCTTTTAGCGAAGAATAATCCTATATGAGTTTATACCGCAGACAATTGAGAGATAAAAATGTTGAATGAATTATTTTTTAAATCTTCATCTAATAATTTACGTATAATAAATTAAATATTTGTTAATTTTATTACATTTAAATATACATATCGGTTTTATTTTATCCCTGTTTCACAATCATCCTACAAAAAATAAGGCAGATGTTATCGATTCCACTCGATAAAAAAAACCCGATGCCGTTCTATCATAAAAAAATAAAGAAAAGGAAAGGAAAAAAATCTTTTATCCTTCATCAAATCGGCGTCTAATCTGGACAAATTGTTGCTCTGTCAGCTTACACCGAGACAAAATGCATGAACATCTTTTGATAGCAAAGCTATTTACTGCAAAATGCGACAGCAGCTGTACTGTTACTATTAATTACTATGATTTAGAACACTATTACAAAAATTTATAGGCGTCCGACTACATTCGTTTTCCAGCGAGTTTTCCTAACCCATTTTATGGGCCACATCAAGGCCTCACGCCACTTCACCTCCAGTACCTACATCCCGATCTATCCCATTTCCATTCCATAAGGCAGGTAATTCGTGACGTCATGGTCGAATCGGCCAATGGTGAGGCGGTCATTTGCGCGATCTAATGACAAGGTTAGAGATCTCCACCTCGAGGGTACGTCTCGCAAAGAGCATTCATCACTGCAGAAATTACTAGTTTCGTCCTTTTCAAAAGCCACATTTCTCATTGGTCCGGGCTTTTTGTTTTTCCTACCACTTATTTTGATAGGACGGATTTGATTCATGGTTCATGCCCACTCCAAAGGCTATTTTATTCCATAATGCAGCAGGAATAATTTACCACAAAACGAACAATTACTTTGACATATGATCTCTCTTCTCTCTGCTATTCTCTGGAGTCCCTCACTCATAACGAGGCGCCTATTTCACTCATTAAGAGCCATCTGACTTGCATGCCAAGAGTCACAATGTCGTTCCCAAAGAGCAATCTATTTTGAGAGTTGCTGTAATTTGCTATTGATGAGGGGATCTTTCATTGCAAAAATATAGAAATTTTTATTCGAATTTTCTTTGGTTTCTTTTTTTTTTTTCTTTCGGTCGCTTTTATTCACTTCGAGTGCTTTATTCGAATATTCCGGTTGTCGCATCACGTACGTGAGGAGTTCTTTTTTTTATTTTATAATTCATTGAGTCTCCCTTTTATATTTTTGTTATTGAAAAAATATTTGATTATAAATTTATTAAATCAATACGAAATTAACGAATGTGAACAGAAATATAGAAAATGAAATCCTTTTATTTACATTTCCAAGAAAAATAAATGTATTTCGGTGTTTATACAAATGTATTTAAATTTGTTTTAAAACTTAGGTTTATTTGCTTTTAGAGTGAATATGTTTACTTATAATGTTTTCAAATTTAGTGCTACAATGATATTTTTTTCATTGTTACGACTTTTTATTCGATTCGATTGCGTTACTTGTTTAAAAATCAGTTAATATAAATATCTAGATTTTGATAATGATATGGCATAGCGTTTTACTTCATATATTTATTTCACACAAGGCCAATTTTGTTATAAATTTTAATAATGGATATGGCATCAACTTATAGATACGAATCACGTAGTAAAATACTTTATAAATATCTGAATTATATATCAAGAGTTGTAATGTCACCTCGAAAAATAATATGTTTTAAGACTCATAATAATTTACTTTTAACGAGTTGGGGCTTTATTTAAAATTCTAATTGTTTTATTTTCCTTTTTTTTTGCGATTTTTTTAAATTTTATATTTGGTCGTTTTTTTATAATTAGTATTTGAGTGATCCTTTTTACCTTTTATATTTTATCCTCAGCCGTTGTTTTTTTATTTGAAAAATTCTTTTTATTCTTTTATTTGATCGTTTTCACTTACTTTGGTCACATTGTTAAAATATAAGAAATCTAGATTCCAAGACAAGATCTATCATAGTAATCTCATGGGATCTAGGCATTAGCACTGTAGAATTTTTTTTTTGTATATTTTAATTCTATGAATTTATGAATGAATGTAATTTTAAAATACTATAACACAATAACTGTTCTTAATGAAACTTTTAATAAAGTTTGTTTTAGTGCTCTATTGTTATGTCATATGTTGTAACAGCATTACGCTATTTATTTAAACTTGAGTAGCCTGTCTTGAAATGTAGCACTTCTTATTTCTTACCTCTAAGATTTCATACATTTTTCGCTTAGTTCGTTCTATAAAGTTCGCTTTTATACAAAAATGTTAAATAAACTTTGTAATATTTGAAAGGAATTTTCATATGTAAATAGTTACGAATAAATAAGCACATTTCATTGATTTTTTTTTTTTTTCAATTTTCCGAGAGCTACTTATTATTTTGCCCTTTAAATTTTAAAATTTGTTTTCCTATTCAAACATATTCTTCTGGAATTCTTTTATTCCTCTTCTATAAATCTTAAAATTATTTTTATATATTTTTTACCTTTGAGGTATAATTCAAAACTAATAATGTAAGATCACGGAAAATGTTCTAAACTATTTTTAATGTTTTCTTTTGGCGAATATAAAGACAGATGTTAAAAAAGATAAGTGTAAATAGTATCCATTTTTGGTAATTGATTTAAAACTAATTGTATGGGAAATTTTTTTTTTGAAATTATTTATTTGTTGTTAGTTTGGAGGATTGGATTCAAATGCATAACACATCTTGGATTGACATAACCAGAAGTTAAAATTTAATCATTGCTTTTTTCGATTATCGTATTCATAAATGTTAGGATGTCGTAAAAGTTTCTCTCTCATCACACTGTGAATGGCCTTCAAATAAAGAGGATCCCTTTTCAAAAAGACTTGCCTATGGAGACGACAGTTTTGCATGAAAATATGCAAAGAAAACGTACTTGGTGCAAGGACAAAAAAATCTTCAAATCTTCAACTGTCGCAAAGGCGGTACAACACCTCAAACAAGTTCTTTTGTCCATTTGGTAAGATTGGAAAGGAGTAATTTTCTTGGAGCTCTTTTCTCATAATGAAACAATACTTTCTATTAAATACTGTCACCAACTGGATCAATTGAAAGCTGCCATAGAAATAAAACCTGGGCAGAATTAATGAATCGACAACGCAAGATCACATATCTCATTAGCCCTTACTGTTTGATTAGGATGCTTTACCCCTTCATGCATACGTTCCAGACCTCTCTCCAGCTGATTATTACTTTTTCTGTCTTTAAAAAATTGTCTTCGTGATAAGAGTGAATCCATCAGCGAAATAAAAGCGCACCTCGAGGATTATTTCTCGTCTAAAACAATTTTGAAAAGAAGGCCTAATGAGACTTCTTATGAAGTCCTATTATGCCTTCATATAATAGATCATAGGAAGAAGGTAAAAATAGACCAAAGACGGTAATAGACCAATAGGGAGATGGAAGAAGGTAATTTTCTTTTATAAGAAAATAAATAATATCTTAAACAGCAAATATTGTGCATTCATTTCATATTAGAAATACAAAAGAAACTAAACCAAATTTTTGGGATACCAGAATTTTGAACTTTGCAAACTCACGCTGTTCAAGTAACATAAGAAAACCTATATTAGGTGTTCAAAGAAATTTACATGAAATGCCAATGCGCATTTTTCATTTAAAGATCATGTTATTTTAAATGACACAAGTAAGGCTATATTTTGTGATAAATGAAACAAATAAAGTATTCTATATGTGATTTTCATCGTACTAATGCAAATAAACAATATACAAGGTAAAACAGGCCCTAATACAAGTAAACGCGTACACATTTCATCACCCCAACACAAATAAACACATGCACAAGGTTAAACAAGGAGATTCTCAAAAATAATTTTTGATGAATTTTTATGTTGAAAAATGGGGGCAATCAATCTTAAAAAGTTAAATACGTCGAAATTAAAAGTTTGGGGTGATATCGCTTGATGGTATTAAATTTTTCATACTTCCTGCTCAAAAAATTAAAAATTAAAGAAGAATCTTAAAGCAAATTAAAAAAATAAATATTTCGCATAAACTAAAAATTGATTTACAGCTCGAAAGGAGAACTAAAAAAAATCATGATTTTGGTTCAAATGCTCTATTTTTAAGCATACATGCTTAATGACAGAGTGAATGAAACAAATGAATGCAAGGTTGAGCTTCTCGTTAAAGATTCAAATTGTACATAAATAATCGTTTGCCAGTTCGGACAGGGTAAAGCGCGGCTGAGAGGAAGGTCAGAGCGGTAATTAAGAAGCTGCACCAGCTAATTCATCTCTGACCTTTGAGAATCTAACTAGAGAGCTGACTGCGGAAGTTGACACTCCGAAATGAAAAATGGAAATCGGATTGACGGCTCTTCGCAGGAGTTCACTTTTGTGGGATGCCAGAATTTTGAACTTTGCAAAATCCCGTTGTTCAAGTGAAATAAGAAAAACTGGTGGAGTTCAAAGCCAATTTACATGAAACGCCGATGCACGTTTTTCGTTTAAAGATCATGTAATTTTAAATGACATAAGTAAGCTTATATTTTGTAATAAATTAAAAGAATAAAATATTCTATATGTGATTTTCATTTTACTAACTATGACTAATTTTGTCATTAATTAAGAGTTTTGTTTCCAACACTGGCCGACGCGTTAAGTGTTCCTCTGATATTCCTTTCCTTTTCAATTGACTAGTAATCTCTACCATGTTCTAGATGTTTAGATTCTCCTTATACACAAAATGTTCACCATGTTTTATTGAAACCCATTAAATTATTTTGATAAAAAAATCTAGCTCTAGCTTTCCTTATACACAAGATGTTCACCATGTTTTATTGAAACCCATTAAAATATTTTGATAAAGAAAATGCAGGCGTATTTATTTTATTCATAAAATGCAATTCCTTTTTGTTTTATATTGTATTTCATACTGACAGTTGCCAGCGATAGTGACTGCTGTTATCTAAATCAAAAGTTTAACGTCAGTCACCATTGACTAAATCTTCCCGAATGGAAAGAACAGTATCTGCTACCGAAGACTGATCTAATATTTAACATGTTAAGTATAAATGGCTATTCTTATCGATCAAAAGGACATTAACATTTTAAATAATTAGTATGCCATGGAAATATTGACTGAACTGCATTTGAATTTTTAAGGCCATCACCGACCATGGTACAACTCCTCTAATAGAGGACACATCTTGTCAACAACAAGGTGTAACCTATCACAACATTTCTGAACCCACCACAGTGGCGAGAATCAATCTTCTACTAGAAGCGTCATACATCCCTAGCTAAAGAGCCCTTAGATATGATGTAGCAATGGTTAAGCTTATCTTGAAGTTTAGATTAATAGACTATCGATCTTTTTTGAAACTACATGAGGGTTTTTAACATTTAAAAGGACCTACAATTTTGTATTTAATTTAATTCTGTTAAGCTTCGATACAACATAAGAGCCGTTTTGGATTAATGTTATAGTTATTAATCATTCTCAAATCGCATTGACACACTTGCATAGAAAGCACCGCTTTAATTTTCCCACTACAGCAGAAAGGACACTTGGTATTCAACATATATTTATCATACATTATATCCACATATATGGCAGGTCTTTTGAAGGACATTCAGATGTAGAGCCTACAGTTTTCTTGTCTTGAAGCCTGATTTTATACACAAGTATGCAGACAGAAAATGCTTGAATACTTGGTGCTGCTGGAACACAAAATTATTATTTCTAATGACAAATATAAGCTAATATCATAAGCAATTCTCAGCATTGCATCACTAGCGAATAGCATCAAAAACGTTCTACGCATTTTAGAAATATCCACATATGTTCATGAAATAAAACAAATTGCATTTTAGATAGATTCTTTGAACAAAATATCATTTCTCTAAGCAGAAAAATGAATTCACTTTTCCTTTCTTATCGGTATTTTTTTAAAATTTATTGTAACACTTAGTTTCTTGAAAAAATTATGAATTTTATTTACTTTCGATTTCTTTTATTTGCTTAGTTTATATTTTTTTTCTCCAAAGATAGTAGGAAGCTGTTAATTCACATTAAAAAAATCACGTTGAAAGAATATGATTACAAATATTGAATCAAGATCTGACTTGTGTTTCAAATGCAAAGCTTGTAAAACGTAAGTCTCAAAAGTTGAATCCACATAATTTCAGTTAATTAACGAATTGATAATTTTCCATATCATTGTAAGATCCAAGTATGCTTATTTATTTTAATTTATCACAAGATGGTATTAATCATTATTAATATTTTTTTGTTTTTAAAACAAAAAATATTATTTCTTCCCTTATGTCGAGCAAATATTAATTTTTAATTAAAATTGTGAACAAAAATAGACGGGGGATTAAATTCGATGCTTAGAAGTTAAAAGTTAAAGAAAGAACAGCGATTATCACTTAAAATCTGTTTTCATGACAAATACGTCTTAATTGAACGACTTTTTTTTCTAAAAAAAGAATAATGGGATTTCGAAAGGTTTGAGTCAAAAATGTCTCCTTTGGATTATGTATATTTTTAAAGTTTTCCTTTTTGATTCTAAAAATGAGCCTTTCTTTTTTTAAAGAATATTTTTGAATTATTTTGAATCGTTTCTAAGATAAAAAAAATTATAATTATATACATATAAAAAGAAAATACAAGTAATCAGTTATTTTAAACAAAATCGTGCAAGTTAATAAATTTTAATTCCATGATCGAAAAAAGTTTATGCAAAGAAAACACATTTAAAGTCTCAACATTTCACTTCTGCCTGTTGTTATGAAAATAGAAATAATTGTAGAATGAATCCTTCATGAAAAAAAAATCGTACTTATTACAAAATGGAAAAATGCAAGATGCATTAATTAATTTTTAAAATAGTTAATTGTAAGAAAAGTTTTCAAGATAATTATTTATTTTTATAACTTACATCTCATTCGAATTATTATCAATAATTATCTAGATTATCTTTCTGTTAATAAATTAATAATTTTCTATTGGCTGGTTTAAGTACTTTATATTTTTATTTCTTCAAAAGAGTAAAGATTTAATGAGTCTATTCCCAACGCAACTGACTGTATTGTGCTAGTAATTTCAACAGTAAGATGTGATAAATTTTGAATATATTTGAGATTATCATTATTACTTTAATCGTATGCCACAGATATGAGCAATGTATATAATTTTAATCAGTTGCTTTAAAAATAATTGATTTATAATTAATTAATTTTATTTTAAACAGGAATTCTCATTTTATTTAAATTAAAAATTTAGAACCTCAATTAACTCACGATAATTTATAAAAAAATTCTTTAATATCCAATCTTTAATGAAGTTTTGAAGAAATTAAATATTTCTGAGAGCAATTAGCAATTTAAACAATGAATTGGAATTAATCTATAACTAAGCTTTGTTCTAAGTACAATGCAAAATTAAAAGATTTTTGCAAAAGAAAAGCAACGATTAGTTCTAAAATAGATATAATTATTTGTTCGTATTATAATATATGATATATTGCATTTTCATAAGTTGTTTTTATTGGTTAAAGATATGTATTTAAAAATATTATTAGATTGAAATAATATTATGGAATGAACAGTTTTTAAATTTAATTTATTTGAGGATAAATAGATTTTACAAAATAAAAATTTTATCACCATATTTATTTTTAAACAGCATAAATTTTAAATGTTTATTATAATATTATCTACTGATGAAATTCCTTAAAAAAACTTGACCATATAGGTTTTGTTAACTATTGTCTTTTATCATTATATTTAAAAGCATTTTCTCATCAAACTTTTGGAAATCTGTATTACTGATTAATAAATGCTATTATTGCTGAACTATTTACTTTACTGTTCATGGAAAACATCACTTTTTTCTGTAAATAAATACATGAAGAATATAATTGTCCTCTTATCATTCCTCACAGAAATGCACAATATTACTACAGTTTATTTGAATACACTGCTAGGGAGAGAACTACAGCTTCATTCATGCGCACCCAGTGGATTATAATAGAGATTATTGCTCCTATTATTTTCCCATCGGTCTTTAGTTGTGACATTTAGAGCTGCTGTTCCATATCAAACACTTCCCCTCTTTTTCCAAAAGACGACAATCCTCTCCCAAGACACAGTCCAGAATCCTGCTGGCTCGTCTCCAAACAGAGACAGGAGCCAAGAAGATGGCCAATTAGGAGACGGTTTTCAACTTGCTTAAAAAAAAGGAAAGAAGAGATTGGCCAACGGTAGAGATACTTTCTGTCATTAGACCGCACTTTATGCTTTTTCACGAGGAACTTAGGGATTCACCGTGACAGTTTATGAGCGTTTTGAATGTGAGTGATGATGTCCAGATTGGACAAATTGTATTAGAGAAGAAGTTAAGAATGGGAGAGATGTATAAATGTCGAACAAAATGGATGGCGAAGGACGTTGTGTCTCTGGTGATTTCGCCATGATAAATGAGGAAATATCTAGCTATTCATCGTTGGTGAATATTTAAGCTTCGCTGAAATTGTTCTGCGGAAATTATTTAGAAGAGAATCCCCAATAAATAATTCATTTTCATGAGCCCAAGACTAGAATAATTTGTTTCTTTCTGGCAGACGCCGATTTTTATTTCACTTATGACCTCTGAAACAATTAAAATTAATTGTACAAAGAAAAAAAAGAGAAATAATGGAGAATAAAATTTCACGAAACCTAAGTTAATTATTTTCTTAGAAACAATTTAGACTTCTATAATATGTTGTTTAAATTTTTTTGCAGGAAAATTCAGTCGCAATTTTTTTTCCATTTATAACCGTAGTTATATACGAAAGAAAAACGCAACGACAACATTTTGAGAATTAAATGCGTCCAAAGAATAATGCAGGAAAAATATTGTTTTATTTATCCCAAATTAATTCCTTCGGATTGTTCTGTTTTCCCCCAAATAATTCATTCAGAATGTTTTGTTTTTTATTAATTAATTTATTTAGAATGTTTTTATTTCCCCCAAATTACTCCTTTAGAATGCTCTATTTTTCCTAAATTAATTCACAGAATGTTTAATTTTTTTCCAAAATAATTTATTTAGAAAGTTTTATTTTTCCCAAATCAATTTATTTAGAATGTTTTATTTTTCCTAAACTAATTAACTTAGAATGTTGTATTTCACCCACCCCTTTCCAATTAATTCATTTTGAATGTATATTTTAGAATTCAAATTACTTATGGTTATAATAGAATTAATTAATGAAATGTTAAGATATTGAATCTAAAATTATTTTTAAACAAAACATTTATTCCAGTTCGAAAAGAATATCCTTGTAATTATAATCTCAACTTAGCAATTAGTCCTTTAATATTTAGTCAATTTTAGCGAAAGCATTTCCTTTAAAGCTTAAAATTTTGTAAAAATCAATTATTAATCTCAACCAGAAAAGAACCTAAAAATGACATATAATATGCAACAAGATTTCTAACTTTAAACTTAAAAACAATATCAGTAAACAAATAATTCTCTGCTTAAAATTTTGCAACGTATCTTTAATGTAACCAAATATCGCTGAAAACAAAAAGCAATTTTTTTCCATTTTCTTTATTACAGTACTCACTAAAGCAGAAATAGCAAATCGGAAATTAAAGGTCTAAGTCTAAAAGCAATGCTTTGAGAAGCCTCGATTCCTTCTGGAGTTTCAAAAAAACCTCCTCAGAGATTGCAAAATCTCTTTCAATTTATCATGGAATGCATCCATCCCCATGTATCGTTTTCATGGATATATACACACACCGTTAATTTTAGATGATCCAAAAATCACCAGTTCGGCAAACGGACCAAGAAAACACAAATGACAAAATCTATTTTCCTTTGCCGCATCTCCACCAAATGTCTTCGGCGGAATGGCCTCGTTTCCAAGTCAACAGCCGATTTTTAAGAAGGAATTAGAGTCATATTACTATGTTTCTGCTTCGTTAAATTATTGGTATCTCTGTTGTATTGTTTGGGGAAACAGCAGCGCTCCCTCGTGTCTGGAAATAGACCCAAGCTACCTTTCCTCCGCCTCCTCGGTTTTTTTTTTTTGCCTCTCCTCATTATCTTTTGTCGAATCTTTGTTTTGAGGAATAGGATGACTGAGCCGTTCAATTATTGCGTGGTGGTTGCTACGACACGGGAAATGTGGATTCGAATTTCACTACCTTGCAATCCTGGCCCCCAGAAGAAAGGGAGAAGTGATTATTCGGCTTTTCCCCCGTGTATGGCATTGGTTTTTGGGCTGTTCTCTCTCGTTCTCTCTCATTTTTTAATTTATTGTTTTTTGGAGAATCTTGACGAAAAACAAATTTTCGTTTTTGCTTGGAATTGTTTTTTGTTTGAAGTTGAAATATATATTGGTCAAGGCACAAAGCAAAAAGGACACCTCCCCCCCCAAAAAAAACTAATAAATGAACAAACTGAAAGATATTGGAGAACAGTGACACGTCAACAAACATTCATAATTTAACATGTCAGCATTCGAGCAAAAATAATAATTATTTTTGTTATTAATCTTTATTTTTTTTTGGGGGGGGGGAGTCTTACATTCGTTTTACTTTCTTTTTTAAAAAAATCTTTCATTGATTTATTAAGAATCCTCATGGGCTACAAATTATTGTAGAATATTTGTCAGTTTTGGCCAATAGTAGATTAATCCAACTGTTTAACTCGAAAGCAAATCGTTTAAAATATTTATTAAATGTATCAACTCCTGGTCACCATGTAAATGGGCATTCAAATAATTTATGCAATTAAGTTCAAGCAAAAATATGCTCATTAACATTCTTTTTATCGCAGAAAGCAGCATTTTATCAATTTTGTTTTATTGTCATAATTTTAATTTATTACTATAAATTACTTTAAAAATTAACTTTTATTAAATTGGTTTAGTTTAGCTACATTAACGTCCCGTTATAAAACAACATTAGGGCTATTTTAGGGTTGACCTCGCAATTTTAAACCACGGTCAGATGACGAAAACGACACCTAAGCTGGTACCCCCTCTCTACATTGGCTTGAGGCAATTTGGCCTCGAATCGGGTATTGAACATGAAAGTCTTCCGATCTGAAGGCGAGACTTTACCATCATACCTCCGCGCCTTTAGCTTTTATTAAAGTTTCCAATTAACAATCATTGGTATTATAACCTCTTATGAATAGCAAAAGATAAGGTGTTTTTAACCCTTTCATCGCAGCAATGACACGCCTTTGTTCCTTGTAGAAATGTTGTAAAGATAAAATATTAGAGTATGTTTTTAACCAAAATGTCGATGAAATAAGTTGCAGAATACGCAGCAATAATATAGAAAAACCTTGAATAGAGGAGGAGTTATCGCATCCCTAGCGAGCTCGTCTCTCGCGATGAAAGTGAAGAATAAAAAAACCCAGTTTTAGCCAAATGAATCACATTAATTTTGTGACTTTTAAAAAGATGGTAAGAAACACAAGTAATATAATTTTTTTTAAAAAATCAATTCCTACTTATTTTTTTATATTATTTATATATTATATTATTTATGATTGGGTGGCGCGTCAGTAATCTCAAAGCTTGGCGACAAACTTAACGAATTGTCTATGGATTTGGAGACCGAATAGAAATTACTAGAAAAATGTAATTAATTAATTAGTATTTGAA